>VYXC01009632.1:50972-75617 GCA_013397175.1 Platysteira castanea | reverse complement strand
GGGCAGGGATACCACCCATTAGATCTGGTTGCTTAGACCCCCATCCAACCTGGCCTTGAACACTTCCAGCGATGGTGCATCTACAGCTTCTCTGGGCCAGTATTTTACCACCCTCACAGTAAATAATTTCTTCCTAATCCCTAATCTAAACCTGCTGCTCTCTTTCAGGTTAAAGCCATCCCCCGCCTTGTCCCATCCCTACATGCGCTTGTCAAAAGTCCCCCCCCAGCTCTCTTGTAGCACCTTTAGGCACTGGAAGGTGCTATAAGGTGTCCCTGGAGCCTTCTCATTTACAGGCTGCACTGCTGAATTCTCTCAGTCTGTCTTTGTAGAAGAGTTGCTCCAACCCTCTGACCATCTTTGTGGCCTCCTCTGAACCTGCTCTTACAGTTCCATGTCCTTCATGTGCTGAGGACTCCAGACCCGTATGCTGTACTCCAGGTGAAAGTACAATTTTCATTTAGCTGTCCTGTTAGATTTGGCAGTTACAGCTGACCTAAGTAAGTTCTCCCTGTATTGTCACTTGGTAGGAGAATTTCTTATTCTGTCCCCAGATTTTTCATGTAACGAGGTAGCATGCTGTCAAGACAGGTGCTGAGTTTCACCCGTAGGGTGAAGACACTACAGAGGGTATGTGATACATTTACAGCCAGCACTGTTTGTAAAACAGGTTCCAGGCAGGGTTGTGCAGGTGCAAGATGACATCATAACCAGGGTACGATCAGTCAGTTCCCCATCCCACCTAACATTTTCCAGCTGATGGCTCCACAGGTTGTCATTTTAAAAACTAGTGGAAGACCCTCATTAAAGCAGTCTGTACCCTTCTATCCAGGGGTATATAGAAAAATCTGCTGACCTCCAGAGAGCAATTTTAACCTAATACTCTGATATTAAACAGGCAGGTGAGTATTAAAAGCACTAATTTAGTCTGAGGTGAATGGGAGGTCAAATAAGGTCAAATAGTGCCTGCTTGACTTACGTCCAAAAGTCATTCTGTTAATTTTTTTGGTTGATCCTGACTCTTTCCCCGCTCATGACAACACTGTTATCAATGTTAATTATCCTAGGCTAAGTAATGGGATCATTGCGGAAGGAAGGGCTTTGATGTGTGCAAGTAGCATCTAATATGTGGTGTAATAGTGCTCTGTTACTACCCAATATAAGTATATTTCCAGTGATTAAATACAGGAACTTCAGTCCCATTAAGTTAATGGCAGAACTCCCAGTAACTAGAAGGGCCTGAGCAGTATTCACTTTTTATAAAAATTTCTAATTTCACCATTTTTTACATTTGAGTAAGCCAAAGGAAATGTCAGTGTGCCACTGCCAAAGACCTTATTTACTCTTCTCTACAATTTTTGCCTTCTCTGTCCTCAGTTTTAAGAATCAGATCTCTGTCTTTGTCACTCCATCTTACCAGCACTGAGCCATGCTGCTCAACAGACACGTACCATGTTACTTAAGCAGCACAAACTTTGCTTCGGATTCTTAGATTGGGTCAGAAATTGCACCCGCTTCTTTGACATTATACTGTTTTAAATATCATAAATAAATAAAGCTAGTATTGACCCAGAATAAGAGCATGCACTCATGCTTTTACGTCCATTTAAATAAATCTCTTCATCTTAACCTCAACAATTTAAAGACAGATGCCTTGTCTTTCCAACCAATCTTTTTTAAGATATGTAATACAAAGATGTGTATTTGGGATTCAAAATATCCATTCTTTTGACTGGAACAAAAAGTCTAACTAGAAAAAATTGTTGGGGAAAAACACCCCCACAGGTCCCTTTCTAGTCAAGCCGTTCTATGACTATAAAATATTTGGCAATCCCCAATGCATGTCTCTTACACAAGTGCAGGTTGACACTGCTGGATGTATGAGGTGCGTAACTCAGCTGGGACGCCCCTACCATTCCTTACGTACTTTGGACAACCCACTCACATGTTAACAGTAAGTCTAATGTATACAGTAGATATCAGACTTACTCGACGAACCTACATATCAGCACAGGTGTGGTAGATGTCAAGGTTCCCTCATACTTCAGTCCTATAACACATGGATTTCCTATAGCATAGAATCATAAAATATTTTGGTTGGAAGCAGTCTTAGAGACTATATGATTCCAGCCTCCTTGCCCATGGGGAGGGACACTTTCCTGGCCTTGAACACTTCCAGGGATGGGGCAGCCACAACTTCTTTGGGCAACCTGTGCCAGTGTCTCATCACCTTCACAGGAAAGAATTTTTTCCTAATATCAGATGTCATCCTGCCCTCTGTCAGTTTGAAGCCTTCCCCCTTTGTACTGTCACTTCACGCCCTTGTTCAGAAGTCCCTCTCCAGCACTCTCACAGCCTCTTTAGGTACTGGATGATAATCCAGGTCTTCCCAGAGCCTTCTCTTCTTCAGGCTGAACAAGCTTAACTCTCTCAACCTGTTTTCATATCCCCCAGGTATGACCAGCAATTCTGAAATGGGTGAGGTGGGTTGAGCTTTCATGTGTGCAGGCCTAAGTAAGCCTGCACGGACTAAAAATACCCCAGAGAGAAAGTTCAGCCTTGAGCAAACTTTCACATTAGTCAGCAGAGCTCTAAACACAGCCACATCTTTTGCTCTGTCTGTAAAGCTTGCCTGGCACTTTCTGTTGCATAGTGCATAAATAATGTTGCGCTTCTATTCCCTGTCCGCATTGATCCACACTGGCCTTTACAACTTCATCTTGGGTGACCCTGCCGTCAGAGGTAAGACCTGTCTGTAGAAGAGCTGAAGATTCAGAGTGTAAAGCAAAGTTTACTATGTTGTGACAGTCACTGTGATCTGCCCAAGGGCCCTTGGTGAATTGCTCAGGTAGGATTTTTTTACCTGAGAGGCCCCAACAGAAATGGAATCACTTCACACAGAGTTCTTTTAATCTTCCTTCCTGCATCAATTCCTGAAAATCCTTTATCTTGTCTGAAAGGATATTATTGTCTTGCCAAAAAAAAAAAAAAATTAAAAACTAGGGCATTTCATCTAGTATATCTTAATTGCAATAACATTTAAAGAAAATACATGATTCCCTTAATTCAAAAGGCTAATGAATCATTTTTAATCATACAAAAATGTCATGTCCTGTGGTGGTAAGCCGCCTAAAAAACCCAGGAGAAGTTGGTAGGCATAAGCTGGCTTGCTCTTTCTGTAGAGTGAAAAAAATGCATCAGCCTGCTGCTGGCTCCTGACTGCACATGCCAGTATTAACTTTGGAGAAGTAATCACTTTCTCCTCAACTCATTCCTCTCTCTTTGTCCTTTGATTGCAGATTCCAGATGGGTTTGGTAGCCAGTAATTACTTTCATAACTAGAACTCACTTGCAATGCATCAGGTTAATGTTAATGGCGTTCTGTACAGGCACACATAATCTTCTCTAACTTCTCTCCCATGCCAATGTAATTGTATTTCCTTAACACTAACCAAACAGTGATCTCTTATCTTCTTTTCTTTTTTTTTTTTTTTTTGACAGCATGTATGTGGGAAGGAACAATTTACATTTTTCCAGGCTCTCTCACTCTCCTTCACTATGTTTATTAAATCTGTATCTGTTACTTTTATGTCTTAGTGCCAATGGATTTTTCTTCTAATTACAGCAATCTGATTTCAGTTTATTTAAATGCTGATTTATGTTTATGCTATCCCCTGGTATCAATTTCATTCCAACTAGATCCCAGTGTAACTTAATTACTTGTAGTCTTGTCATTCCAAACTAATGCTAATTAAAACAGTTTTATTACTTGAAGGTATTAAAGATTAACCCCTCCACTGTTCTATAGGAAAGAAAGTAAAGTGAAAGTGAGGAAGTAGAAGGTTTGCAAAACCAGAGAAAAGAGTGCATAGGAATGTCCACTACATCTGTTTTGTTTGATCGCACAGTGTGCTGTAGTTGCCCAAGGTTCACAAGGTTGCATTGCCTGGTCTGGAGATCTCTTCCTGTGCTCACCCCCCATTGTTTCCTCTTCTTTAACCCTGTCTGGGTGTAAGAGTTGCAGGAGATGAAGGTGCGCACCTACTGGTGGCCAGCCTCTCCTCTCTTCATGTCCCCATGTCCCTCTTCCTCCTCCTCTGCCACACCTCTCCATACCTCCTCTCAGTTCTATCTTACCTTCTCTCCATCCTCCTCTTCATCACACATCCCACTCTTTGCCACTCTCTCAAATCACATGCTTGTTCACATTCAAGAAAAACTGTTTTAATCCAATCTTCCTCCTTGTATGCTTAGCATGGAAGGAGATCTGTCAGTACATTGTTCACTGCTGTTCTATTGTGTCCAGTAGAAGATGAAGCTGAAGGACTGACCAGCCTAAGCTCTTAATAGCAAGCGCTTTGAAACTAAAGAGAGATCAACCCTCATGAAGGTGTCTTGGGGTGAGTTTAAATTAGAATGTTAGGAAAAGTTTCTTCACCCAGAGAGTAGCTGGGCACTGGAACAGGCTCCCCAGGGAAGTGGTCACAACACCAAGCCTGGGGTTCAAGAGTTCAAGAAGCATTTGGACAGTGTTCTCAGGCACATGGTGTGCTTCTTGGGGCTGTCCTGTGCAGGGCCAATAGTTGGACTCAATGATCCTTGTGGCTCTCTTACAGGATATTCTATGAAGGTTTTTTTTCCTCTGTGGATTTGAGACGATATGTACTGAGCAATAACAGAATATACTGCTATGAGTCTTCAAGCAAACTGGAGGGGTTAGTAGGCTGGTAAAGCACCAGCTGAGTGCAATTACCTCCTGTGCAGTGCTTGTAAACTTTACCTGCCTCTTCAATGCTTCCCATAAATCCCCCTGACTGCAGCATACCACTGTGGCTTCCCAAAATCCTTCCCCATCTCAGACAGAGCTTTATTTTCCTCCACCGTACTCCTAAGTTCACATTTTCAGAACTGGTAATAAACTAACTCAGTTATTTTACAAAAATCCCCAATTCCTTACTCTTTAATACTAAACCAACTCCACATACATCTTTACAGGCTTACATATGCACATGCATGCAAATGGCCACAGCATTGTACTCAGGTGTTTGGCTTTCCAGCATAGTTTTTTGGTTGGTTGCCAGGTAACTGGAACACTTCTGATACACATGTGCAGAAGATATACTTAATTGTTTTTCCCATGCACCCAAATTAGGAGCCGGCGAAGGCTACTGTTATTTCTGCTGATGAGAAAGTGACATCTGTGGGAACACAGAAAGCTACAGAGTGTGTCTGTCTGGGGCTAATTGATTTATAAAACTTGCCGACAGACAGATGTGAACAAACACTTCTGACAAACAACATGATTATAAATTAGCTTCTTCTTTTTATAGGAGGTAGGCTAAAAACACACAGCAAGGATAAGTAATGGGTACAGGAGACACGTTATTTATTTTCTGCATCCAATGAAGCACAGCGATTGTACTCTTGTTCTGTGGACTGGTTTCCTATCGGAATCTGGAAGCAGGGGAAAAAGCGCTGAAGAATGAGGACGATCTCTACAAAATGGGAAGCATATTGCAGTATCCCAGAAAAAGATGTAAATATGATCTCTCTGAGCTCTCTGTCTGAATTTGTGGGTTTTAGCTGAAGTGGATAGGTCTGACTGTTATTAGGTATTTCCGTGCTGTTTTACGTAATGAAATTCACTCCTACACAGACCAAGCAACTTAATTTCAGGATTTGTGCTTTAGAGGAGACGGGAGTGTGAACTTCATCGCATTGCTTTGGTAAGTAAATAAAGTTGTGCAATTCCTTTGAATTGTCTTTTAAATCAATGAAAACCAGGACTGGTTTCCCCAGGAGAAGAAGGGAGAGTGTGAAGGGAGGAATGAGCCTATCAGACAGCTTAAGGCCTCTGTGTGGTTATGTGGATGCTGAAACTGCTCTCTAAAATAACTCAGTCCTTTCCTCAGTGTCCTGGAAAAAGATTACAGGAAAAAAAATAGAAAAAAATTCCACCTCTTCATACCTACATGAAAGAAAAAGAGTTCCACATACTATTGTCTGGATGAGAATTTCACTTCATTTTCCCATATATAAGAAGGAGGCAATAAGAAATTGAATTGACATTAACTTGGCTCCAAGTAGTTGAAATGAAATTTTAAAAAGTATTAAACATGACAACAGATCACAGAAATTCACAACAAAGATTGCATTATCAATCATATAAAGTCATTGGTAAAGCAAGTGGAGAAATTTAACATAAAGTTAAATAGGAATCTTCTTATAATCCCTCAAGCTCCCAGCATCCCTATCTGCCTCTCTCTGGGCTCTGCTGGTCCCATTACCAAGCATGAGGCAGCAATAACAGGGACTAGTAGAAAGGAGTGTGCTGTGTATGCCTGTATTTTATACAGAGGGAAAGCTTGCCACCCATCATCACAGTTCCAGAGGGAGAGGCAATCCTGCATCTTTCCTCTACAATGCTTTCCACCACAACACCAAGAAATCTCAGTGAGAGAGAGAGCACACAAGTGCTAAGTGCACCAGCACAAGGGTAGAAATGGAAAAAAAAAATGTCAGAAAAGTCATTACTCATCAGTCTTCAGATTTACAGCCTTCAAGGTCTGGGAGGGTGGGAGCTTAGCACAGGCAGCAGCAGCAGACATTGCTGCTCCTCAGCTGAGGCATAACCTTCCCTGACTGCCCAGCCCTGGGTATGGAGATGATGGGAGAAGAGCAGGGAAAGTTCCTGCTGCTCAGTTCTTGGGTTAATGCCCTTGTACAGCTGCCTTGTACAATTCAGAGCAGCAGCACTCACCACTGGATCTGGGAAGGGCAATGAGCAGCCAGCAGCAATTCTGGCAGCCAGGGAGGGATTTTTCAGGACGAGAGTTGAGTGCAATCAAGGAGATGTAGGCAAAGCATTCCCCAGACCTGTGGTTTCTGGGAACAGGTGGCTACAGAGGCAGACCCTTGCAGGCAGAGGCTTGCTGGATTCATGGAGGTTCATGGTGTTTGCCCTGCTGAGGGTCCATGGTGCAATGAGGTTTTAGCACTGAGGGCCCTGTTACCTTCACTGGCATCCAGCAGAACCTGGTATGAGGAAGATGAAATACAAGCAAGTTGAGGTCCCAAAGCTCATGCAGGCACTCCAATCTAGGCTGAAATCCTGGCAGACAGGACATGCCAGTGGGACACAGGACTTTGAGTAGTCCTGGGAAGATGATGTTAATTATTCCTGTCATTAGGAGCAGCAGGAAATGAGTCTTTGAGAGCAGCTTGTCTCACATACAGACATTCACACATGCACCCAGCCACAAGCCAAGGCAGGCTTTAGGAGAAAAGGTTGTTGCTCAGTGTAAAGGAAACTAAGTCAATATTATCTTTTAATAACAAATCCAAAACGAGGCAAGCTGTCCCAAAGAATGAGCCAAGAGAAAACATGATTCAAAGGAATATGACAGATCAAGGGGCCTCAGTTGAACAAATTAGCCTGTGCAAATATTTGGGCTGATGAGCTTGATGGGCGATTTAAATTGTAGAGACCACATTAACAACTGACATCCCAAACTAGAGTTGCATAAATAAAGAACCTTCACCAACCCAGGTATTGTTTTTCCTGCCTTGTTTTCTTTCACTTAGTAGAAAACATTTTTTCCTTCATGTTGTGAGAAACAACCTTTTTTTCATTCCTGTGCTTGCTCTCAGTTTTCTGATGACTGCTCTGAGTTTAATAAGCTGCTGTCAGACATGTGCAGTTAAAGCTTGGGGTTGTGTTTCTGTTTCCTCTTGTTCTTGCACAACACAATTCCAGTGGTGTTGCTTTTACAAGGCATGATGCAGCTCCTCACAGGAACAGTGCAAGACAAAACCAAGGTGTTTATGGAGCACTGAAGCATCTCTTCCCCTGCTGTGGGACATATGTGCAAGGAGAAGATCTCCTGTAGTCCCTCTTCACCTTAAACCCATCTGTGTTTTTTCCAAAATGCTCTCTGAATAAACAGGGAAGGAAGAATTATGTTTTATGCATGTGGAAATTGCACAACTTACCTTTTTTTTTCCCCTATAGAATCATAAAAAGGCTTGGGATGGAAGGTAGCTTAAAGACCATCCAGTTCCAACCTCACTGCTGTTGGCACAAATGCCACCCACTAGATCAAACTGTCCCATCCAACCTGGCCTTGAACATTTCATATATTTTCATTTTTCGTGGTTTTGCTTGTATAACAGAATTAATGCTAGGATCATCTGAATGGAAGGCAAATTCTGCACCCAAGCAGAAAAGGAGAGACTGGGAGAAACTAATTGTTCTGCTTTCATTTGGTTCTTGATCCCAAGAAGAGAGAAGACAAAGCGCAATCCATGTTTTTATACGGCCACCTTGGTCTTTCTTTTTACTGCTACAAAAGCAAGGAAAAAATAATGCAGGAAATTCCCGTGCTGCAGTGTATGGTTAAGTAACAACTTTCAGGAGTGAATTACCCTGCTAATGTCATAGTGCCTGCTACACCTCAGTTAGAGCAAGGCAGCAAGGCTCTTGCTTTTGTACTTGTTATGCTTATCTCAATTGCTATTCACAGTCTGAAGCCTCACTTCCCTGCCATTTTATACTGATCACTGTGCTAGACTGAGGAAAAACTTATGACCATATGGTAGCATTTGGCTGCTCACCCATTCTCAGGATTTCACCCAGTTCTCATTGCCTTTCAATGGCATCTGGATGACTAATTGCCACAGGCATCTTTCAAAGCCTCAGCTACAGTACCCCAAGATATGCAGGCTACTTTAAAGTCTAACCACACAAAACAACAGGTTCCTGCCTCCAGGCGCTTGCACCTAGCGTTAGATGTTTATCCTTTAGTGGCAAAGATAAGTCAAGCAAGGCAGAGTGGTTATGGCAAGTCACAGGCCACAGTGTGTAGCTGGAAGTTTCAGGAAGAGCTGGACTAGTCCAATGAACATTATCATCCCACTTGCAGTGACCATCACCAGACGTAGCAGGAAAGGTGCTGAGCAGCCTGTGCCTTGAGGTGCAGGATTTATTTTATGCTCTGCCACTAAAGTCCAGTAGACCCTCTCCCAGCTCATTTAACCCCTGTGCCATTCTCCTCTATTATGTCACAAAGTGTTGAGAGCAGGAAACTTCTTCCATTATCTATGCACAAAGGAGTTTGTCTTGGAGATTCCGGCATTGGCTGGAATCTGACTTGGAAAAACTCTAGGACAAATAATAGCAGCAAGTATTTCTGTGTCCTCAGAAGAATTGTGTGGACTCATCCGCACTGTGTGAGCTGATGGTACCCACTTAACTGACCTGTGAAAGTGGCTGTACTTGGTTTTGCCAAGCTTTTTTTCCTTCACAGCCCCCTGTTTCTGCAGGGCCAAGGAAATCCTTTTGAACAAGATGATTCAGAACAGAGGAAAACAGCATGTCGTGTAAACAACTATGTAAGGCAGAAAAAATAAAAAAGAAACTTCCTCTATCCCAAACAACAGCAAGACCATTGCAGAGGTCAGAATGGCCAGGGCTGTAAAAAGCTTCTAAAAATGTATGTGCTGCTGTTGAATTGCTTTGCCCTTGTCTCCAGAGCTTCTCAGGGAATTGTATTCAATCTCAGGTTTTATGAAGACGAGCCCAATGAAGATTTGGTCTGCAGCATTTCTGGCTGTAGTCTGAAACGCTGCTCAGGATATCTTTAAAGATTTAAAAGGAATTCAGCTTTAGTGTTGTTTGTGTGTGATTATTGTTGGGTTTTTTTCTTCCAAACCACAGAATTGCTGAGAGGTTTTATACCTTTTCTATTTTCTCCCTTCAAAGACTACAGATAGACTCATCACCTAATTATTTTGTTTCCATCTTGTAAACAAGATCTGGGGAATAAGATAGGAAAGAACATATTTCTGCTTGTATCTTACAACATGCCTACACTGAGAGAAATTATACATAACAAAATTTCATTTCAATTTCCTGTAACAGGGCACTCTGTGAAATGGGAAAGACAAAAGAGGAGATGCTGTTAAACACAGTCTGTTCTTTGTAGTTCTATCCTGCTCCAAAGGGCTGCTAAATGGAAAATTTCAGCTTCAATAAATCTTTATTGATATATTTAGTAATATTAATAAATTATTCAAATAGAAGAAGAACAAAAGTTCCCATGAAAATATCCACAGACGTTATTTAAGCAGTCCTTGTCTGAAATATAAGAAAGCCAGGTTTCTCACTTCTAGAAATCTGAAAAATAAGTTGACTATGAAGCACACAAAAAAGGTTCTCTAATTGTTTTTTTATTTATTTCATCTTTCTTTTCCAAGTTCACTCAAAACTAAAGAAAGTAAACATTTAAACTCGCATTTTTACAGTTAGATTTTAGAAATTCTTGCTTGCAGTGTAATTTTAGTTGGCTGTGTTTCTTCAAAAACAGCTGGAATAATGGCCTATTTGCATGCATGTTCAGAATATAATACATAACATGTAATATACCATATATAGTATGTTATATACATCATATATCCTATAAATAAATAAAAAATAAAATATGAAATAAAATAATAACCCTCTGCAATATTTCCCTCCTTCATTTCATAGTCTGGAAGCCATCTCATGAGCTTGAGAGAACCTTTGTGGATATCATGGGGTGAAGGTAGACATATATTCTTAAGGCAAATACTGCTACTCTTTAGATACATAGTTCCTGGACTGTCCAAAGCGATTGGTGGTAACACCCTGTGGCTGCCAGTGCAAAGATGAGAATATTCTAAATTAAAAAAAAAAATGCTTCCCATAATCAAATGTTAAATAAAGCATTACCATAGCCAAAGTTACATTTTCTACTATGGCAGGTTGTATATCTCAAGAAAAGTGGGGGATATAAATAAAACCTCCCTCATTAGAACTTCAGCCTGAGGATGGGAGGGGTGTAAACACTGCCATGTGTTTCCTGAGATTTGCAAAACCAGAAAATGCATGAGTGACACAAATCAAGGCAAGTCTATGAAGCACTTTAGAGTCTACTTAATATTTTGGTTTCCCTTAGTAAGTATTCTCTCCTAAATGTCTGACTTCTGATAGGTAAGTGCAAATGGTGGAGTTTGCCTTTGCTGCTTTAGACTTGCATACATGAAAGTGCCTGAGTCCTCATTTAGCAGGAAAGAAATGGCCATCCTGATTTCAAAGGAAATCTCTCCATATTGGGGCATCTTTAAGATCTTAAAGATTCCAGCACACATTTAAACCTGTGCCTATGCATTTTTTCTGAAGTGGGCCCAGCAGCCCAATTGAAGCTTTCGGAAAGTCTCCAGTCCTTACAGACCTCAGGCTGTGCTTTCCCAATATCTCACCATCTTTTCCGGAGATTTTGGCAGCAATCTGTGTGTGTTAGTACTGACTTTGAGCAGGATGAGAGATCACCCACTGTGGAAATGCTGAGTTTGCAGTGCCCAGCTGTGCTGGGGATTTCTGCTCTCCCAGTTCTCCCTCTGTACAGAGGATGTGGAGCCATCAGTGCTCATGGAGAGCCTCCCCTCTGAAGCCTTCCACAAGCATCTGCACCTCCAAGGAATTCAAATCCACACACCAGCCAACCACCTTTGCCTTTTCTTTATATAAAGTCTATAGAATGTCATGGATTTCTGGATAAATGGTGTTCCTGTAGCTTTTCCTCCAACAATTTCTTTTTGCTTATAAATTTTAAGCTCAGATTCAATTTCATTAAATGCACAGATGAGCTGCTGGACTCTAATGAAAGCTGAAATATATTTCCATGCTTTCACTGGTCATTTCACCCAAAGGTGATGTCTTTCAAGGCTGAAAGGAATTCATCAAAGAAAAAGGTGATAGGGGAAGTCAGCCTCTTCTCACTGCCTGCTGCCAGCCCAGGGAGAAGTGAAATGAGCTGTCAGAGCTCAAAGGGAGTGTGAGAGAGAGACATGCCTGTAGTTCATGGTGCACCTCCTCCCTTGAGCCTCAGGAGGACATTTTGATGGTGCAATAATCAGAAAGATGAATTCTCTGGTGCTCTGAACACACCGCCAAAAGGCAAAGCCTTCCATTTCCTGCCAAACCCTGATCTGAGTGGCACTCATGCAATGACAAATCTTACAGAACCCCATGTGTGTACAAGGAAACCAGCCCGCAACATCTTTCTCACTGGTGCTGGGTAATCTCCTGTCCCATGGCAGGGTCTGAGTGTAGCACAGGACCTTCACTGACAATAGCACTTTAATTAATAATGAATTGCTTGCCACAATGGCCACCAACCTATGTCAACCCAGATCCCAAGGCTGCAATTTATATAGTCCTTGCTGCTCTGGAGACTCCCTCCTTGGCTCAGAAGACAGGTCCCCTGCTCCTCAAGGCAAGCTTCCTTGATTGATTAACAACCTTTGTTCACCAGCATCGAGCTTTGATGATAAATTAAAATTAATAAAATCAAAATCACAGAATGGTTCAGGTTGGAAGGGACCTTAAAGTTCATCTATTTGCAACCTCCCTGCCATGGACAGGGACCCTTTTAGCAACAGAAGCATTAGGGTAAAACTGATCACTTGTGAATGTACTAAAGGAGTGTTTCAGATTAAGGCACACTTCACTGCCAAAGAAGCAAGGAAGCATATATTACGCTTTAAAATCAAGGGAAATAAGGATAGAGGGTTAAAATGAAATATAAGATAGAAAAGATAAAAGGAATGATTTTTTTTTTTCCCCAGGAAATCACTACTTGAAAATTTCATGGACAACACAGCCACTTGAATAATGAATAAAGCAGACTGGTTTAAATGCAGTGAAATTGCCCTCTCCTCAGCTTTCTTTTAATCTTTTGTGGCCCTACAAGGAGCCTTAGAAGAGGCAGCCCTGTGACATGATAATCCAGCCTCCTCCAGCAGCTGAGCTTAATCAGTCCGTAAGACCTGAAGCCATTATGTTACATTTTGAAGCAGGAAACTCAAATTCTCTTTTTCATGCCTAAACACTTGTTGGTTTTACACTTACTGAATTAAAACATAGAAAACCCCCCAACAAAATGAACATTAACCACAAACAACTTAAATTACTAAATCCACATTGCTAATAGTTATTTAATTGCTAACCTGAAGGTCCATAGCAGTCCTGATTGTCACTCAAGTTATTTTATAAATGCATGTTGATTTTGAAATTGTAATGGTGCTGAATTTGCAAAAGGATTAAGAATGGCAGGAGAGTTTTCTGTGTCAGGGGGCCCTACATTATGAATGATAAGGTTTCCCATCTGTGTAACTCCTGGGATTGCAAAACATTTATGAAAAACTAATTTCTCATCACTCAGAACACCCTAGGAAGTAATCAGATGTTTGTGTTTCACAGAAGTTAAAACCACAGCCTTAACAAACTCAACGGCTTGTGTGTATCCTGCCTCAAGGTCCACTGCAGCATTAAGGCCAGGACAGCCGATTTTAATAGAAATTGATAGACACATATTTTTTCATGTCCTGTAATTAGGTTTTGGTGCGTCTAGAAACGAGCAGACTCCAGCTGGAGTCACACTTTCAGCCTCTCCTGAGATTCCACACTTCTCTCTTGCAAGTGGTGAGCTCTTCCTGAGCCCCCAGCCTAGACTGTCCAGAGGATCACCTTCACTGCAGGACCCAAACAACCTTTGGGACTGTTATTTGACTGAGAAGTGGTAGCAGGGGCATTAACAAAAGGAGAAAGAGAATCATGGAGTCATTTAGGTTGGAAAAGATTTCTAAGATCATCAAGTCCAACCATTAACCCTGCACTGCCAAGTCCACCAGTAAACCATGTCCATGAGTGCCACATTACTCATGAGAGAACAGTGAGATTACACTAACCTAATTTTTGAAAAAAAAAGCCTAAACCCAGATTTTTTGCTTTTTATCTGTGCATTGCACAAATATTGGTAATTCTTTTTTTTTTATTATTTTTTCCTGGTGCAACCAGATAGACCCTAAGAGTACAGTGTGGTCCTTGGCAGCGGACTCTAGTGACTGGGAAAGCCTGTGACTGGTTAGACTTCCCTGCAACAGCAGGGATTTAATGTATTTCTCCATTACTGTACAGACCTTTCAAAAGAACTGAGATAAAATTTAAACACTTTTGCTTTTTTTGTTAATCAAATGGTACTAAAGAAATCAGGACAAAGCATGCACAGTTAGAAACTGATTTTCCTTTAATGAATGAAAAAATAAACAAGCTGAGAGTGCACCTTCAAAGAACCAGCTTGACATTACTTGAAATGATATTGCAGGGGTAGAACCAAATTCTGGCATTAGTTTGTTTATCTATACATTGCATATTTGGTCGTCTCCTTATTCTTCCTTACAGAGATGAAGGAACTCCGGTGGCACCAAGCCAGCTATATGCACTAGGAAAGCGTCCAAGCAGCCATGTTATTATTTAACCATCTACTATTAGAGAATATCATCCCACTGTTGAAGTGTACTTTGGTCAGCCTGATAGAGATGGAAAAGTAGATTTCCATAAATTAAGGGTTTACCTGAAGCTTGTCAGAATTTGATCATAATTATTAGGAAAAATTTCTGTTTCAAAAGGGTTGTCAAGCACTGGAACAGGCTGCCCAGAGAAGTGGTGCAGTCACCATCCCTGGAGATTTTTAAAAGACTGGTGGATGTGGCATTTTAGAACATGGTTTAGTGGTGGACTTGACAGTGCCAGGTTAATGGTTGGACTTGGTGGTCTTACAGGTTTTTTCCAACCTAAACATTCTGTGATTATGTGATTCTAAGATATTTTCAGGGTTAAAAGTCTCCTCTGGAGAAGCCAACAGCTGATGAATATATTAGCTTAACTCAACTCCATTTCCCTCCTGACTGTGCAAAAAGGAGCTACACCAGCATGCCCAAAACAGGAATCAATTACTCCTCCTTCTCATGCTGCTAAATATTCAGGTCCTGTTGGTGCATCTCCTCCTGTTTGGCTCCAGTTCTCTTGCAGGTTAGCAAGGAAATCAGATGCAAATCACATAGGTGATTCCTCAGCGGGAGGACAGAGCTGTGGCTGCCAAGGAGGAGGCAGGCTGCCTTTGTGTTTCTCAGAGTCACAGAGCACTTAGCCACACGGTTCCCATTGACTTTCAAATGGGAAATATGTAGATGCAAGTAAGAGTTATGGAAATGTAGCCTTTCACTGTATCATTAGTTTTTTGTTTCCACATGGCAGAAACTCGTGATTTATTTTGAATATCTGAACTGTGTCAGTGTAAGTGCNTTTTTTTCTTTTTTTTTTTTTTTTTTTTTTTTTTGGTTCTTTTGGTGACTGTGAAATAAGCAACCCCAACAGTTTGGCATGGCAACATAAAGAAGCTAACACAGCTGAAGAGCATTGTGAAGGGGTCTATTTTGCATATAATCTAATCTAATCGCTATGCATGTAGTGTCCTTACAGTTAAAGTACAGGAATATGGAGGTGGTCACCTGGGTTGTGTTCCTCTCAGTGAGACAAATCAATTAGTCTATATGCATCATCTTTAAAGTAGAAATAATACTTTAATCACCTGGAAGTTTTAAGTCTTTTTCAAGGCTTGAGGAGTGCTCTTATATTTTTGGATTCAGTATAACATACTATCTAGGCCGTATACAGATATCAGCAAGCTTGAGACTATTATAGTTGCTTCACTCACACCATCCCACTAACCATCTTTTATTGCCACTTATGTCTATGGTTTAAGACTGGGTTACATGGGACACAGTCAGCAAGATTTTCTGTCCTCACGGGTCCTCTGCAGCAAAGAAAACTAAAAATTAACTCCACTAAATGCAAAGCTACATCCAGTTTCAAACTGAAACTGAGCTGCAGCAATATCTGTTTTTTTTTTTAATCTCCTGAAAATCTTACGCAGTCCTGAACATTTAGATTTAGCCGAATCCCTCACCTGATGATTTGATCTATCTTGCTCCAGCCAGCAAAGCAGTTGAGCTACTTAGCAATTCTGCTGAACTGACTGCTGAAAAGCACAGGCAGGTGTGTCTCTCTGAATCATGTCCTTATCACAAGAACTTCAGAGGCTACCAGATGATCTAACCAAGGAGCTAAGAGGGATCATTTCTCTTAACTAAACTTTTCTCACAGGGAAATGGCTATTTGCATATTTTACCAGAAGTATCAGGCTTTTATTAGTTATAAGGAAGCATAATGCTATCTGCCTGTATATTATCCATCCAGAAGTACCTATCTATATCTTGTTTTACTATTCAGTACACTCTACCCTTGTGCAGAACTAGAAATTAGTGGCTTCATCCTTTCCTCAATTTAGTGACATAAATCATGAACAGTTTCACCAAAACCAGTGAAATTTCAGTGATGTAAAACCGGTGGGGAAAGACAAAAGGGCCCTTGATTCTCACAGTTCTGTCTTTAAAACATTCAATCCAGGGGCGTTCAACATACAGCCCCTCTCTGCTACAGATTGCATTCCAACAGGAATCTGACACAGAGCATTTGCAAAGAGTGGGGCTAAACTGTTTTATTTGGGTTTGTTTGTTTGTTTGTTTGTTTGTTTTAATGGAACAGAGCTAAATACTAATACACTGACACAGGCTGCCTGGGGAAATGGCTGCTTCACCATCCTTGGAGAGATTTAAAAGACATGTAGACGTGGTGCTTAAGGACATAGTTTAGTGGGGATGACACATTTAGTGTTAGGTCAGTTGTTGGACTGGGTGATCTTAGAGGTCTTTTCCAACCCAAATGATTCTATGGTTTTAAATGCAGCACATAACACAATCTTCCCAATAGGCCTTTATTAATCAGAGAATAAAGGATGATCAGCTGCTTCATGAGTGGGACAGCTTGAAAACAGAAGTGTGCCAAATAATTTACTACACACACTCTCCAATTTACTACACACACTCTCCACACTCTCAGTAGAGCTAAAACTTTGGAAAAACAGGTGGGTGAAACAGTTTGCAAAGAAAACAGACAATTTTGTAACAGTCTGATCTACTATCTAACCTGTCTGGTTGAAAGGCTTGGGACAGACTATAAAAAGAGAGTGCATTTACAGAAGAGGAATGAAAAGAATACAGTTTGGTTGTTGGGAGGATCCTTCTTTCTTCCTGAAGCCTTTGCAAAAAAAGTAATTTGTGCTGACGTTGACCTGCTTTTTGGGGCGATCTTGTATTTCTTTACTCCACAGGTTCCCAGAGGCTTTTGTGTGGCATTAATATTGGTAATGACTGAGTTTCTTTCCTTAATAAGATATAATGTAGGTGAAAAAGCATTTCTATGGCTACTGCAAGGAAAAAGCACTATGTTCAGATCCTGAAAATTCAGCTGTGTGTTCTCCTGCAGACACAGGAGAAATTGACAATGCGTGTGTGAGAAGCTGAACAAGTGGAGGGGAAGAAGGCCTGGGAGAAATGACTGCACAGCCCCTGTTCCCACATATGCCTGAGACTCAAGGTGTTTATTGCCCTTGCTATCAATAAAGGGTTTTGCAAAACTTTTTTTCCAGAACATGTCTTCACCAATTTTTTCATTTGTTTCACTTATTTTTTTTGTAATCCCTGTCAAGCTCCTTTCTTAAGGATATATCAGGAAGTTCTTCACAGACACTTTTTTTCAGAAAAAGTAAAATACCAGCATGCTGGCAGCAATTTTGGTTACCTAGAACCAAAGGTGCTGAAACTGCAGGAAGGAAGGGAAAGAACCAGTTTCTAAGCTAGGAGATACTAGAAACTTAATCAAAGGGTTTGCAGGCACGTAACCATACTCCATCTCTGTGTATGTGTTTTGTCATCCCAAACTGGTGAGGAAGATGAAACCAGCATTCACAATCTGGTCTTGCAGGTGCAGTCTGAGGGTTTCATTCCTGTGATCTCCAATTGCTCTTCATCCTTTCTTTCAGTCTTTATTCTCCCTTCCCCTGATGATGACAAACAGGGGCACAAATAGGGAAGAACAGAGTGAAGTGCTTCTTTCCAGCAGCCACTCGAATTTCGAGCAGAATACTGAAAGAACCAGTACAAAGGAACAGAGCTGTTGTTTTTTCACCCTGCTTGCTCCTTGTTAAGCTTCACAGCTCAACAGGTGCCCTACTTTGAAAGAGAAAAGGCAACAAAAACATCCACTCACTCTTCTAACTTGTTAATTAACCTTTTGCTTTCCCTGTCTACACTTCTCTCCTCCAGTGCTCTCTTTCCTAATATTGCCTTTTGTAAAACAAAATGGTGGAAGATGAGACCAAATGGCAGAGGGATGAACTACCAGTAACTGGGAATCTTTTTAAGCAAAACATGTTCAGAGCATATGCAAAGGTGCTGCCTCTCTTCTTAGATCATTCCCTTGGCAGCAGGATGTGATAGGCAAAATCAAACTAATATTCAGAGATTTTCAGCTGCAGATCTCAAGAACTGGCAAGGTTTTTGTCGTTGTTTTCCAAATGGGAAAGAAAGAGACAGGGAATTTGAGAACATATGGTGATAGAATAATGAATGGGTAAACAGACTCCTTCTGGGCTCTGTCCTTCATTGAACCCAAAGGCAATTAACAATCGTAGATTCAGTATTATAATAATAGATACTGACCATGATTTCATGACCAGAAAGTTGCTACTGCAAAGGTCTTCAGCCTCCTTTTCTCAAAGCTGATGTACAAAAGTAAAGTTTGGAAAACATAAAGCAAAACTCAGCACTGAGTTTTGCCATTTTGCTACCCAATGTGTTCCCATTCACTCCTGTTGAGCTAAGATCAAACAAATCATGGAATAGAGAGGTCAAAACTCAGTTTTACCACCAAAAGCATCTCTTACCTGCAGATGTCCCATTCACTAGAAAGCTGCAATTCTAAAAACATATCTATAAAGACAATAACAGATACAAAAAAATTCTTGTTTACTGGGATACTCTTCTGACCCTGAGGCCATTCACAGTCCCGTTTGGAAATATATTATGTGTTTAATTTAGCTGAGAACAAAATATGAGCAATATCCCAGCAAGTATTCGGTTACCTCCTCATCTGTTTACCATGCGGAGACACATGGAAGAAGATCTGTTGCTGAAAAAGATACTTCCTTTTATTACACTGGTTGCCAGCACCCCTGAAGTTTAAAAAAATTAAAAAATGGGAAAAGTAATTAAAGCACGCTAGGCCTAATTACTTTCCTGCCTCCTTCAGCAGTGTTTTGGTGGGGAGAAATCATAGTACTTCAAACCCCCATGTCTGCTTAGGAACTGCAGTCCCCAAGCCTTCTGCTGAGTAGAAAGCTGGAATTCTCTCTTCTTAACTGGACAGACTCCTGCTTTCATCCAGAAAGCTGACATTTTCCATAGCCAGCTCCACATGAAACTCCTTCCACAAGGTACTATTTGAGATCCAGGGATATGAAGAGGAAAATACAAGTTTATATTCTCAATATATTGAGAATGTTGTGAATTGGATGCTGTTTGTTGGAGAAGGTTGAGGATATTTAAACTTAGAGGGTAAATACTTAGAAATAAACAAGACTGTTGGAAGGCAGAGAATGGTTCATGCTTAACAGTTCCTGTAACTACTCCAAAGTTGGCTATTTTAGAGGTTAAAAGGTTGATATAGAAAAGCCCTGGAAACATAATAATAGTAATAATAAAAAAAACAAAACCAAGAAGAAAATCTCTGACAAATGTGGAAGAAAATGCAAAATTCAAAAGGGAAGAAAAATAATGGCAAGAGAAATCAGAGAAAATTAATGCAAAAAGCAAATAAAGTAAATAGTAGCAAACATGCATTGCAGGGCACATGTCTACTACATTGTTTAGGGAGATACTTTCTAATAACAAAAAAAAAGGAACAAACACTCAACCAGATTTGAAGCCAGGGGAAAAAAATGTTATTGGAATAAGGGGGAAAATTAATATTTCAGGAGAAATACTTTTTTCCCATTTCTCGGCACTCATCCAGCTACGTCTGGAATACTGCATCCAGCTGGGCCCCTTAAAAAATAAGGCTGTTGACAAACTTCAGGGAGTCCAACACAGGCCAGCAAGGTGATCAGGAGGTTGGAGGATGTTGGAGTACATGCTGTACAAGGAAAGGCTGAGAGAGTTGGGTTTGTTCAGCCTGGATACTAAGCAGGGATTTCATAGCTGCCTTACAGCACTTCTGAGCAAGTTTGTTAAGAAGACAGAGCCAAGCTGTGATGCATGACAGGGAAGGATCCATCTGGATTAAAGGGAAAAAAATCCAGCATGAGATATTTAAGCCCAAATAAATTGTGGGACCTCCATCCTTTGAGATTTTGAAGGCCTAACTGGAGGAAGCCCTAAATAATCTGTTCTCAGTTCAATGTTGACTCAGCTGTGAGCAGGAGCTTGGACTGGAGACCTTCTGAGGTCCCTTCCAACCTACATGATCCTCTAATTACAGGAGAGCTTCAGCAGAAACATTTTCAATAAAGCAGTCTGGGAGACCAAAGAGCTAAAAAGCAGAGTGAAAAGCTGTATTTACTGAAATATAGGGCAAGCTAGACACAGGCCAAAATATTTGGCATTTGAAAAGAAACTTTGGAAAAGATGCAACAAAGAAACAAGGTATGGGGAATGATGTCAGATTAGTCAGAATTATACTCAGTGAATCTATTCTTTCTAGTGTAAAGAATAAAGCGTAAGGTGAAAAGTGGGCTTGGTCAGACCATGTTTTCCCTTTGCTTCTACTTTTTGAATAACCATGGAGGGATAGACTCTGTAGAATGTTACTCCATGCTTTCCTTTCTACCCTACACAAATAATTTTGGTTTATAGGTGGTTTTGAACCAAGTTGGCATACTTTACACATCTGTTTTAAAGGGAATGGCTCATGCAGATGAAACCTTTTTGTTGTCATCCTTATCACCAAGAGTGTATATACTACACTGGTGCACACTGGCTCTTGTGTCTTCAGGCCTGCCATCAGTCTTCTTTTTATGTGAAGTGGGTAATAGGAGAAGCTGCCAGATGTACCAGAATATGAAGTTGAAATATTTGGATGGGTTGTAATGAAGTTTTGACAGTACTTGTTTAGCAGAGGCCATAGCTCCTAAAGGTGTAAAATTTATTTTTGTAACAGAAAAAAATTCTTCACTTTGTACTGGGGCCACCATCAGATATCAGATTGCTTTTTCAGTGTTTGCACTTGACTCCTCATCAATATTGGGAAATATTTGTAGGCATTCCTGAGGATAAGGGGAGCTTTGGATTGATTTTGCTGAGGCCAAGATTTTAACAAAGTGTAGTATGTTTGACATTTAGGGAGAAAATACAGCTTACATACATCACCAAATCGTAGCAGCTGTACAAAATAACATTGCTATGATCCTTTCCTTTGCATTGACTGCTATGTATGTTCAGTGGTTTTGGGATGTCCTGAAGTTTTATTCCTTGGAACGGAAACTCAATCATTGAATCTGATGCCAAGCCTGTTTTGCAAGACTTTTCATTACAGCTGCTTTGCTACACAACTAAGAAGTGCAATTGGGAACAAAGGATGGTACTTCCCACTTTTTGCTGCCAGCTCCTCAGACCACACCATGAATCCTTCCCTGTCTTGGCCCTTCTTTTACTTGCCATTTGTCAGTTACAATGCGTGTGTTAGAAAGATTGCCCTCACAGAGAGAGCTAGTGAACTTTTAAAGGAACCCATTGACAGGTTTGAATAAAACATCCATGAGTTCATGGAGTTCACTCATGCCTGAGTTCTGTGCAGCTGATACAATCTTTCCAAGACCCACAGTGCCCTGATGATGATTTTGAGGCATATTCTTGGGTGAAGAATTACAGTGCCATACTTCTGAAATTCTAACTATGAAGAACTTATCACCTTTCCAAGTAATTCTAAATTTTGTGTAGTCTTATGTGAAAACAAGTGTTTTCCCAGAGAAAATAAGGGTGCCTGTTACACATGCTAAAAAATTCCCACACATTCACTGACAAACTCCCAATAATGTATTATCACATGGGACCACGGGGAAACAGAGTGGGGCATTCACATTCCTACCACCAGTCTGTAAGATTTTATCTACTTTGCAGGGTGATGAGATGAAGAGTCTGGTCTAAGGGACATGCTTTTCCACTCAATTTAAGGTCCTACTCCCAAGTGATGGTAGAAGTAATTGCCACTGTGTACTCAGGGGCAAGTGGTCAGAGACTGGAGGTATCAGGTGGTATTTGTACAATGATCAAGTAGCTCTCATACTAGGACAGAAGCTGCCCCAAGGACTTGCCACACTAAGGCACCGTATTTTTGATACCTTTTATTTCAAGGTATCTCCACAAGATAGAACCTTGAGGCCATCTGCATTTTTGCTAGTCATTTCTAGGGATGCAAGTAACCTGGAAAGGAACATAGAGCCTTAAATGCAGTGGAGAAAAATGTTTCCTGCGATTGCCTCCACTTACACTTCATTGCAGCTGGTTACTATAGAGTTTTAGCTATTCTACAGACTCCAAATTTTGCCCAAATGTGGGTAGTGCTGACAGATTGCCGGAAGCCAGATAGTGACAGAAAAAGCAGGACAGAGTATTCTCTGCTTCTAACACGTACAGGGGTGATTTGCTGGGGACACTGAATTTCAGTACCCCATTTGACAGCCACCTTCATCTTATGCTTGTGAAGTTGAATAAAGTGGAAATGTTGCCTCCTGGGGTACATAGTCTACATGATTTGCTCAAACACCCCTGAAAGCTCCAGGGCCCAAAATTTCTTGTGATGGGCTGGACAGTGCATGCAGCCACTACTGCTGTTCTGATCCACACCTGACACTAGGAAACATTTGCTGTTACAGAATCAAAACCAGACACAGCTAAAATTTCTGAGAAAACCAAAAGAAAAATATCACAAGAAAAGGAGAGAGGGGAATTAAAATTAGCTCAGCTGCTTCATTTGGCACTTGATATGCCAAGGGATCAAGAGGAATTATATGAGAAAAATGCACAGAAGACATACTGTGCATTGCTTTTTATTATCAAATTAACACATTTTATATCATGTTTCAACCTTCTTTCAGGATTTGCCTTGTAATACACTTGATTAGAAAGGAACTAATATTAGCAATTTTTAGTGACTACTTAAAAATGAAAAAGGCACTTTTACAATATTTTTAAAGACTACTTCATTAAGCAGAGTGAGGTATACTAGAGACACAAAACTCCATGCCCATGAAAACACAGTACAAAATTTCCAGGCCTCTGCCTTTAATTGCATCCAAAAGTCATTGTTCTCCAAACAAAAGAAGCCATGGGGTCAATGTTTTATGTTTCATTGTGTCTTTATAAATTTCCATCACTCAAGATGAAAGAGGCACCAAGTCATTGGAGCTATTTTTTTGCTGGTCTAGCTGCTCAAAGTATTATTTTTCCCAACTGATTTATTTGAGCTATTATAACTATTCGTGATTATTCCCCTGTCTCACGATATGACACATTCACATGGTTCTTTTTCTCTGGTGACCTCAAATTCTTTAGGCAAGTAATTTATTTACATCACTGTGCTGCAGAGAAGATGCTCTGCAGAAGACAGAGGCAGACTAGTAGGTTACTCCAAGTCTGAAGTCAAGGGTAAGAACTTTTGCTTTTCTATTTTATTATTAATTTTAAAGTTATTTTTTTAAAAATTATCCATATTATTATTATTATTATTTTGTTACTAATATTTTGCTTTATTATTTATTTTATCTTATCATCTTATTATTACTTATTGTTTTCTAAAGAGTGGTGGGTATAACTCTGGGCATTCTGTCCTCTGTTGTGCAAAAACACAAGATAAGAGCATGGTACAAGGTTTGAAAAAACTATCCTCATTCCTAAAAAAGGACATGCTGAGTTGTCTCTTCATTTTACCAAAATTAGTCAAACAACAAGCCTTNTAAATTTCTGAGAAAACCAAAAGAAAAATATCACAAGAAAAGGAGAGAGGGGAATTAAAATTAGCTCAGCTGCTTCATTTGGCACTTGATATGCCAAGGGATCAAGAGGAATTATATGAGAAAAATGCACAGAAGACATACTGTGCATTGCTTTTTATTATCAAATTAACACATTTTATATCATGTTTCAACCTTCTTTCAGGATTTGCCTTGTAATACACTTGATTAGAAAGGAACTAATATTAGCAATTTTTAGTGACTACTTAAAAATGAAAAAGGCACTTTTACAATATTTTTAAAGACTACTTCATTAAGCAGAGTGAGGTATACTAGAGACACAAAACTCCATGCCCATGAAAACACAGTACAAAATTTCCAGGCCTCTGCCTTTAATTGCATCCAAAAGTCATTGTTCTCCAAACAAAAGAAGCCATGGGGTCAATGTTTTATGTTTCATTGTGTCTTTATAAATTTCCATCACTCAAGATGAAAGAGGCACCAAGTCATTGGAGCTATTTTTTTGCTGGTCTAGCTGCTCAAAGTATTATTTTTCCCAACTGATTTATTTGAGCTATTATAACTATTCGTGATTATTCCCCTGTCTCACGATATGACACATTCACATGGTTCTTTTTCTCTGGTGACCTCAAATTCTTTAGGCAAGTAATTTATTTACATCACTGTGCTGCAGAGAAGATGCTCTGCAGAAGACAGAGGCAGACTAGTAGGTTACTCCAAGTCTGAAGTCAAGGGTAAGAACTTTTGCTTTTCTATTTTATTATTAATTTTAAAGTTATTTTTTTAAAAATTATCCATATTATTATTATTATTATTTTGTTACTAATATTTTGCTTTATTATTTATTTTATCTTAT
>VYXC01009632.1:23454-50899 GCA_013397175.1 Platysteira castanea | reverse complement strand
GAGCAAAAATATGTCTGAATGAATCACAAATGCATATGTGATTTAATTTCCACCGTGGATTTAATTGAAGGAATATGTTCCTTTTCCCCTCCTTTTCAAGTTCTTTCCTTAGCCCTCACTTTTTTAACATACAAAGAGGAAGAGAAGAGAAGAGAAGAGAAGAGAAGAGAAGAGAAGAGAAGAGAAGAGAAGAGAAGAGAAGAGAAGAGAAGAGAAGAGAAGAGAAGAGAAGAGAAGAGAAGAGAAGAGAAGAGAAGAGAAGAGAAGAGAAGAGAAGAGAAGAGAAGAGAAGAGAAGAGAAGAGAAGAGAAGAGAAGAGAAGAGAAGAGAAGAGAAGAGAAGAGAAGAGAAGAGAAGAGAAGAGAAGAGAAGAGAAGAGAAGAGAAGAGAAGAGAAGAGAAGAGAAGAGAAGAGAAGAGAAGAGAAGAGAAGAGAAGAGAAGAGAAGAGAAGAGAAGAGAAGAGAAGAGAAGAGAAGAGAAGAGAAGAGAAGAGAAGAGAAGAGAAGAGAAGAGAAGAGAAGAGAAGAGAAGAGAAGAGAAGAGAAGAGAAGAGAAGAGAAGAGAAGAGAAGAGAAGAGAAGAGAAGAGAAGAGAAGAGAAGAGAAGAGAAGAGAAGAGAAGAGAAGAGAAGAGAAGAGAAGAGAAGAGAAGAGAAGAGAAGAGAAGAGAAGAGAAGAGAAGAGAAGAGAAGAGAAGAGAAGAGAAGAGAAGAGAAGAGAAGAGAAGAGAAGAGAAGAGAAGAGAAGAGAAGAGAAGAGAAGAGAAGAGAAGAGAAATAAATTATGGGTATCCTCCCCACAAGTGTGGATACAGAGCTTGGAAAGAAAGATGAGAAAAAGAGCTACAATGAGACCCTTAAACACAGGTAAGTGTCTCTGGGGTTAGCAGAGCTCAGGGATGAAGGGAAGCATTAGGATTTATGGTAAACATGACAGGCACACAAACCAGAGAGTTAAATCCCATCTGTCCTCTGCAGACATGCAGATGATACATTTTTCTTTCAAGTAGGCTGGTGACACTGTCGCATATTGCCCTCTGCCCCAGCCCCCTGCTGGGCTTTTAGCATCATTCCTTATGAAATTCCTTCCGTGAAGAGAGCTAATCAGGAGCAACACAGAGGGATTCCAGATATTCTGTGGGCAGCATGTACCAATAAGGATTACCTTCCTTTGTTTCACAGAAATAAGACATTATAACCACTAAAAAGTAAGAGACCTCATATTTTATGCTTTGAGTTCCTCTGTTTGCTTTCTGGTTAAAAACCAAAGACAAAATTTATTTAGGGAGCATAAATACATGACACTACTAGTATTATCCCTTGAGTTTATAGGAAAGTTCAATCGGGGAAAAAAAAGGTGCCAGGCAAATTTGACCTTCCAACCACCTAATTAAGCCTATGTTTGCATACTGATTTCAAGGCTGGGTACCTTTGTCCATGAGGTTGGGTACCTTTGTCCATTCACTCAATATGGACCACAGGTAAGCAACAGCAGGATATTAATCACAATGAAAAAGTGTGTCCTCCCCCTTCTTGGATTTGCTATACCTGTTCTTTTTCCTAAATATTATATGCTCAGAATCAAGGAATTACCACCAGAAGCTATTAAAATGGAGATAATACCTTTCAACTGCTGTTTTGCAATGGAAGACAACATATATTTGCTCTATCTTGGAAAAGGAAAAACTGCAAAGACGGTTTTCTGCTGGTTTTTTCTCCATGCTTAGTAATACTGCTTCTGTGTTTTAGACAAGCGTCTCTTCTCTCCACGATCTCCAGAGATAAAATGAAGGTGGTTTTGATTTGATCCTTCTCACTTTCCAGTCTTCTTATCTCTTGAACTCATGTTCTCCTCCTCAGTCCTTGTGTTTTCAAGAGCTGAAAAAACTTTGAGAAACATCCTGGTTTGAAAAAAATTCTCCTCTCCCCATTGCTGTGGACTCTCACAGGCACAGACACAGACACAGACACAGACACACACACAAATTAAATCTTTCTTCTGTTGGTTTTCTTTATTTTCCAGGCTTCACTGCTTCTTGTTTAATCACGCATACCCATGAACATGATTGTCAATCCCAGACCATAGGATGTCAGACTACAGAGAATAGATTAAAGCAGAATTATTCTGCTTTATTGTGCTTTCATTTCCTGAAGTTTCCTAAGTGAAAATCTATTGAATTTATCATTTTAAACACTATTTTTCATATGTACAAATAGAAAAAGAAAGTAGACGCAGAACTATTTATAACAAATGTGCAAATGCAAAGCAAGTGATTGCTATCACAACCATAGCGTCCATATAACTCAAATAAAACTCCTCCTTGAAAAACCATTTTAAAATAAAACAAGCAAACAAATGAAAGCAGTTCCATTTGAAAGGGAACAGAGGCAAGAATACACCAACTTTCTTAGAAGAGCAATCTTCAGTCCATCCCCACTGGTTTTGCATCCCTATCTTTCACCTCAGCTGTTTTTCTGTCACTCTCCCTGTGTGGTGTTTTCCTCACTGCCTCCAGGAATCTGCCTCTTCTCCTCCTCTTTCACTCCCCATCTTCTTATCTCTTCTCCCCCAGATTCTGCTGCTTATAAAGGAAATATTATTCTCATACTGGAGTTCTCCTAATTTGTTCCCTGATTATGGAAGCATCTCTCCTAGCTTCTTTTTTTTGGTTCTCTTGCTTATTTTTCTGTATCCGTTCTCTTTCTTTTCCACAATAATCCCATTTAATTACTCCCTCTTCTCTTCTTTCTACCTATATTCCTCTTTCAAAACCCTTCCAGAATTCCTGCTGGGAATCTGATAGGTAATTATTTATTGCCAAGTCTGCAGACAAAGGGAAAGTGCCCTTAATGAGCAAACACTGGGGAAGTCCTAATGACAAACCATGAGACAACTGCACGACTCATTTAGGAAAGTCAGGAGATTTCTAATGAGATGAGATCCTCAATTGGTATAAAAAGATATGATTTCTTTCAGAAGACAATCAAGGATCTGTCACTTCAGGATCTGTCCTTCAGATAGTCAGATAGAAATGCAGAATGTAACTACAAAGACATTGTCTGACATATTTTCAAAATGCTCTGGTTTGCATTTTACATCTTTAATTTAGATGTAAAGAGAACTGAATTCTGGATACTTTAGTACCAAGGAACTAAATACTCAGTTTGGAGTTTTATCTGGCTTTGGTTTTGGGTTTGGGTTTTTTTCTCTTTGTCTTTTTATTGTTATTTTTTCCCCCCAAATATTATATGCAGCACTTAAGCCCTTTTTTTGCGCGATAATCAGACTTTTTTGGTATTATTATTATTTATGTTTAACTCTTATCTGAAATTAGGCAGCAAACAGGAGCTGCTCTGCTGGCTCAGCAAGCTGAGGGGCTGCCGTATAGATTGGTTTGTACTCAAGGGACTGGAGGCTGATCTCCTTCCCACACAAGCTATTTGGGTAGAAAAATCACAACTGCTATAATGAGTAGTACCTTTATCTCCATGTGTCAGCTCAGAGGGTGCTCTTCTGGGAGAAAATTAAATGTGACCTTCCACTGTTGATGTGACATAAGCACACATGTATTGCACAAGCTTCTGCATCAATGGCTCCTGCTTGCAGCTCTCTGATGTGCAGTGACCCTTAAGAAGGGTACAAGCCCCAGCACTTTTCTCTGAGGATCCAACATTATACTTGAGAGATTTTGGAAATGAGCTGAATATGACAAACATTTTTGGACATACTCTGCTTGGCACAAACCAGGTGAAATCCTGTTAATTTCAATGTCGCCCCTGGACTAAACATATAATAATAACAGAATTCCTATTTCTAAGGTAAAAAAAGTGGTTTAGTAACTTTACAATATCATGGACTGCAGGACTGTGCTGCTCTATGTCTTGAACGACCACATAAGTACCAGATATCCCAACAAACATACTATTTGAGATAGCAGGAGTATTTATTAGCTGGACTTAAATCAGATAATTCTTCTGAAGACAATGACATTTTCAGAAGCATGGAAGCGATTATGGTCCACACCACTTAACATCCAGTCTTTTAGACAGCCTCCACCAGCCTCCATTTCCTTCTCTACTGATTTCATCTTGGAGTTTGCATACTAGATTTGGCTGGGATAGAGTCCATTTTCTTCATAGCAGTTTGTTTCAAATTTGTGATAAAAACAATGTTGGTACACTGTTGGTAAGTAGTGCTTAGTTATTGCTGAGCAGGGCTTACACAGAGTCAAGGAATTCTCTGCTCCTCACCCCGCCCCACCAGTGAGGAGGCTGGGGGTGCGCAAGGAGTTGGGAGGGGACATAGTCAGGACAGCTGACCCCAACTGACCCAAGGGATACATCAGACCGTATAATGTTGTGCTTAGAAATAAAGCTGGGAGAAGAAGAAAGGAGGGATGTTTAGAGTCATGATTGTCTTTCCAAGTTGCCATTAAATGTGATGGAGCCCTGCTCTCCTGCAGGTGGCTGGACACCTGCCAGCCCACGGGAAGTGATGAATGAATTCCTTGACTTGCTTTGCTTTTGTACACAACTTTTTCTTTACCTATTAAACTGTCTTTATCTCGACCCGTGAGTTTTCTCACTTTTACCCCTCTGATTCTCTTCCCTGTCCCACTGTGAGGAAGTGAGTGAATAGCTAGCGGAGGGTGTTAGCTGCTGTCTGGAGTCAACACACAACAGCTTGATAGATAAAATTACTTTTCCTGTTTAAGTAGGTCCTACAGACTTACCACATATAGCAAAACATTTCTTACCCTAACCTTTATGGTCATTATAGTACAAATTTTGAGCTAATCAAAGGACTCCCTTTAACCAAACATAAATACCAGGTGCACTAAATGGTCTTCTATCTCTATGAGACAGGGCCACTATGCAAAAGAAATTGTTTCTCACAAATCTGCCTACAAACAAGGGACAGAGACTGCAGCGAACAGTGATGGTCAGTGACTTGATAACACATGCTTGATGAAACTCTCTTTTCAATCATCTTGGAGAAATGAAAAGAGCACCTATAATCTTAAGCCTGTTTCTCATTTGCTACAGCAGACTCATAAATAACTGGGAGAGACTGTACTGCATTGTTTAACATGGATGAGTCTACGGATCAAAACCAAATTTCCAGGGTATAGGGATCCACCACTTGATAAAACCGCTGATTGTGAACATATCACTCCAGTGATGCCAGTGGAGTCATACCAGCCTATAATTACACTAATGGGAATGAAAACCCATTCCAGGCGTAAAGATAAATAGATATATAGCATTAAATGAAAATAGGTCGTCAGAATAGCTACCTCAGCCTTGGGTAATATGTTATGCAGTAGCCTTTACTATTAGTTTTACTCATGGGAAATTTTACACGTGGAGGATAGGCTAAATTTCATGTGGAAGAATCAATTCTTGGGACAATAGAAAATGACAAAGATAAAAGCAATGACAAATATGGCTAAAAGTATCACAGAGAAACAATTGCTTTTCAGATTAACTATCCCTTTTTTAAATTGCCAGTGGACCTCTGTTATAAAAAATAGGGTGTTTCTAAAATCAATATATTAGGCATTTCAGGTCCCGATTTGAGAACGTCCCTTAGAAAAGGAGGAAACTTTTGTATCGTTCTTCAATAATTCTCCACTTCCTTAAGTGCTTTGGGAATTATCTGTTAAAACAGGAATGCAGCGAGAAAAAACGAAAAGAATGTAAGTACATAAAGTTGGCCCCTTGTCAGCAAAGCCTGAATTGTGATAAGCAAGACTTCGTGCAAGGAGTAGGTATTTTACAATGTCACAATTATTAGTTCAATAGTCAGTTGTCAGGGGTTTTAAGTTGCAGTTAAAGCTATTGTTTGACAAACAAAACAGTAAATTAAAAAAAAGGAATAAGGCCTTGAAAACTGTTGCCTTTACAAGTTACCACTACCTGTAGTCATGCTGATGAACCTATGGTGTGCTAAATTTTGTGGAGTCTAACAAGTTATCTGGAAACCAAATAATGTAGTTTCATAATGCTGTTTGCCCCTTCCATCCCCATTCCCAAAAAGCCCATCCACTTCCATAAAGCCAAAGTCCTTGTCCCACTTTCTCCCCACTTCTAACAGCAGATGAGATATTGCTGATTTCTGCTTTAATTGGGACGACTGAAATGAGAACACCTGGAAATACAAGTTGGACAGGAATATTTCTTTCTTTATAGTCCAGTCTTTTGGGATTTGCTCTTCTTCCTGTTTGACTGTAAAGTATGAAAAGTCATGGGCCAAAATCACGAAGGGACAAACGGATGCCACCATCTACAGTCTTCTCATTAGCTTGCTCTTTATTAAATCTTATGCACAAAAAGGGGTCTTAGTCCACATAGCCCAGAATTTTATGAAGTGACTTCGCCCAAATGTTCTCTTGTAGGATTTCTCTTGCACAGGTGTAACTACCTGCAAAATGCACGGCTAATTAAGAACAAGGAGGGTCAAAAAATGTTCAGAGGGCTGGAACACCTCTGCTATGAAGATAGGGTAAGAGGGTTGGGATTGCTCACCCTGGAGAAGACAATGCTCCACGGAGACCTTAGAGCACTTTCCAGTACCCAAAGGGGCTACAAAAGAGCTGGAGAGGGATTTTTAACAGGGACAGGGAATGATAGGACAAGGGGCAATGGCTTCAGACTAAAAGTGAGTAGGTTTAGTTTAGCTATTAGGAAAAAATTCTTCACTGTGAAGGTGGTGAGGCACTGGCACAGGTTGCCCAGAGAAGCCATGGATGCCCCATCCCTGGAAGTGTTCAAGGCCAGGTTGGATAGGGCTCTGAGCAACCTGGGATGGTGGAAGGTGCCCCTGGCCACAGCAGGGAGGTTGGAACTAGATGGTCTTTAACATCTCTTCTAACCCAAACCACTCTACGGTTTTCTCCATCCAGAGGCCACAATAATCAAGTTTACAGGTGTTTGAAAACACCCAGGTTAATGAAACTTGTTGGTGGATCATATTATTAGGGTTTTAAGTTGTCCTATTTTGGTTGCAGTTTGAGGGAATGTATAAATGACGAACTCCAAGCAAGGCACAGTAGCTTTAAGAAGGCAGCAGTCACCTCTGCCTCCAGAGGCAATTCAAGCTGTTTGTTCACAGCCATTCCCAAGTGTTTATATCTCAGCTTCCATGTAGTCATAGAGTTACACTAATAGGTGCATACACAGCCAATACAGAACTATGCCAGGAGCAGATCAGAGTTTCAGCTTCCATTTCAGTAACACTAAAGAAAGGAGAGAACACAGTTTTCCTTTTTCCTTACTTTTTTCTTTGCTTGCTAATAAGATTAATGGATTTCTTGTTGTGTTCTTCTTAAAAGAAAACAGAACTCTGTGTGATGGGAAATCAGTGTTGCAGGCTGGGCCAAACCAGAAAACTAAGAGGGAACTTGAGACTGCAAAAAAACAAATGTGGTGCATAATGGGACCCATCTGCTTGTACTGAGATCTCTCTGGATGAGCAACAGATAACAAATTTCAGATTAAATAAATACTATATATTCATATCCATGCCTTCTCCACTTCAAACCCCTCAAAATCAGAAAAGAACCATTTTCTCTTTCCAGAGTCAACCATTTTTAAAAGATTTATTTCACTTCTGTATCTATTCATAAATTCCAGTTCAATCTAGACCCAGTGGCAGACACTTCAATTTCTGCTGCTCCACATTTTCTATCTCTTGTCACATATGGGATATACAGGGATGTAAACTGCTATCAAATTATAAGTGATTTGGATTCATTTTATACATATGCAGATTAGTGCAAAATATGAAGAATGGCAATCAATCCATATGATTAAAAGAAAACCTGCTTTCTTACATGTTCAGTTTTCTTTTATTCAGATTTAGGACAAGTGAGTACCTCTGAGCAAGCTCTTGACAAGCAAAAAAAACCTCAACAAAAAAACCCTGAATAGTTTTGGAAATCAAAGCTCTGGTCAGGAAATGTAGTTGTGACTATTTCTAAACATGCATGGGGCAAAGATCACCTCTATCCACATGGGGGATCGCAAGAATGAGGTTCTAAATATCAAAATAGATGTATATTGTGTATTCAGAAGTTATACAGATAGGAGGAACCAGTAGGAAGATTCTTCATGCAACACTTAGTGCAGGGTGTAGGTAAATCAAGCTTGAGCAGAAGTATTTACTAAAAAGAACAAAACCCCAAAATACATCCCTCATCTAGAGAATCATTACATTCCTCCTCAGGTTGTTCTCTTCATAGTAAATAATAGGAATTTTGCTTCTGGTCTCTAGTTGTCTAGAGTCAATCCCCTGACATTTTTTACTGATGCCTCTGTGCTGCATCTGTCCAGCAGAGCCCCCTGCCAGTGAGTTTCTGTTGCCTCTGAAAGTAGGCAGAATGATCCCATCAGTCCTTAACTGCACTTTGAGGAGCTAAACAACTGGTATTTTCCCTGTTGTTCACTGTGTGATCTCTTACTAACCCCTGAACTATTCTCGTATCTCTTCTCTAAATTTTCTCTAGTTTATCAACATCCTTGTCTTTCCCACTGGTACCCAACTAAAGAAGTATTTCAACAGAAGTTAACCCATGCCACATGGCAAGATGTTTTCACTATGCCTACATGAGACTTCTCTGTTCATGTACTTGAGTAAAGTTTCACATTAAACTGAAAGCTCCTCTTCTACCTATTTATTCATAATGCCAGACAAGTGTTTTGCAGTGTTGGAGTGCCTGGATAAAAAGATCCCCCGTGAAAAGCATGCCCTGCTTTTACTTTTCTTTGAAATAAGAGTTTATGTTTCATTCCATTAAAGATGAGATCACTTGCCTGTACACAGCTCACCAAGACATGTAGATCTCTGCCAGTATCTCCTACTCTTTCATTACTAACTCCTCCAACTTTTCAGATCGCCTGCAAACTATTGGCAATGGCCATAGTTTTTATCCCAAGTCACTGATAAACATGGGCAGCAACATAAATCTAGGGAATGGAGTCTATAATCTTGTAAAAAGTTAATTGGAAAGACACATAAGAAACTAAAAATATCAATAATAACTTACGGAGAGAGAATCACACACTGCACCTGAACAATTCCCTTTATGAGTAAAACTTCAGACAGAAATAGCTCTTCTTACACAGACAGGGATTAGTTAATCTGTGTTGCTGTATCCAATATACTTTATGAAGGATAAAAACCATTTTGAATTAATGTATTGGGGTTATTAAGAGTCAGCTGACACCTGCAGATAACTACAGACAAGTAACAGGAATACTTAAACCATTATACACTTACTCATCTCACAGAGGGGCCTTTAACCTCCTGGCTTTCTTCTTACATAGTTTGATTACTAAAGCAGCTCTTCTGTCATCATAAGTCCTTGGCAATACTAGACCCTGTTGTGATTCCAAAAACTAAACCCTTTACCGTAAAACATTTCTGTGGGTTTTTTTTTCTTTTTCAAAATATACTCTATATCCTCCTGCAATATATAATTTCACAATGCCTCTGTCTTTTGTCTCTTTCAGTCACTGTTTCTCAAATTGGAAGTAATATGCCTTGGAGTTATTAATAATCATATGGAACTTTTTCAAAGAGTAGTTTGGGTGTGAAGAATATATACCAAGGACATCTGTGTCATTCCGATACCTTCTTACCTAGGTGTTAGCTGTCTTACCAGTCATAAAGAATTTCTAATTAGGACCGTCAAGATACAGAGCCAATAACAAGAAATGACAGGGAGTAACTGGCATACCAGTTTTACCTCGAAGAGACTTAGAAAAACCCTAGAATTTGAGAGGGGTTTCCGTACAAACTATGACTCTGCCTAATTTTGCAAATAAAATACCCCCTACAACACGTGATCCCATATGCCTGTCCTACATAAAAGTCAAGAAAATAAACTGACCTGATTTGCTGGTAAGAACCTAATTAGCATGGCTACAGGGTGAGCAGTCCCTCCAACATAATAATTTATTAGCTAGAATTCCCTGGGCCTTGGCCAATGCAGATTCCTGCCAAGGAGATCTGAAGAAGAAAGGGACCTAACACACAGGATTTTCTGACTCTTAGCACAATGGGTTTTGGCAAGGAACCTTGGAACCTTTCTTCACCATGTTCACTGTAAGTTGACAGGAGAGGAGAAAATGGATTTGATACCAGTTGGGCTGTGGTGGCTACTTTAATTTCTATTAGTAAGCAGCTCTTTAGAGACCACAAGCTAAGTCACAATCCAGAGTTCCTGCACTGTCCTTTATCAAAGAGAAAAGCAGCATCTGCTTTGGATAGGCTCACTAAATAGATGCTTTAATTGGACAGATACTAAAAAAAAATTTGGCATCTTTGCCTCAGAGTTTTGTTATCTGTCTTCATCATATCTCCCACTGCAGCTTGTAAGAGAAGATGGAGGTTTGTCGTGTTAATTTTCGCAAAAAATATTTTCCTACTCTTTTTCTCTCCTCTGGATGGCCCCTCAAAATGATGTATGAACTATTATAATTGTTACAAAGATTTGGAAATATTTAGGCTTCATCAGCTTATTTTGGATCCTCCTTTCCTGATGTTTCTGCCTGTTTCAGTTTGATGATCTGATCTTTTTGTATGTATTAATCTGACTCATCCTGTATGGCCCTTTTATAAGATTTGTGATTTGTGTGGCTTTAGTACATCTGTTGTTCCAACCAATCACAAGTTAGAGAAATCTTTTAGACTTAGGAAGGCTTTCTCCACCTTCCAGTCACATACTTCTCCCAACGCCTTCATTCAGAGAGGCAGAAAGCAACCTGAACATAAGTGGTACTTGACCGTTACAGTTGAGATAACTGTATGTTTTGATATTTTTCTTTACATGGTCCTTTTGTAAAACTAATGAGGAAAAATTAAGGCAACAAAGGAACTTGCTTTCATCCAGGAATGCAGATCTTTTCTCTATTTGCATGCCAACTAGTCTGCTTCCCTTGGCATTTTCTGTCTCCACCCCGGCTTTCAGGGTAGAAAACACTGAGTCATTGCTGATAAAACAAGCAAGAAAGTTAACTATATTGTTACCACCTATCAGCTTCCTATATGAGGTGACTATCTCTAAACCGATTTAATGGGGTTGTCACCCTTTCTTGCTAATGTTGCATCTTTTATACCAGATAGTTTTGACACATTATTCCACTTTCAAGACTATGCTTGGGATGAGAAAGTAGAAAATTCGATGACCAAGGGCAGTAACTTGGAGTGATTTTGTTTCCAGGTCTGCTTGTTTTCCCTCTTTCCCCCTAAACCTTTTTTTCTCCCCTTTCCTAGAAGACAGAATCATAGAATGGTTTGGAGGGAAGGGGACCTTTAACTCTTATCTAGACCAATTCCCCTGCAATGAGTAGGGACATCTTCAACTAGAACAGGTTGTTCAGAGCTTCATCCAGCCTGACCTTGAATGTTTTCAGGGANGGGGCCATGCTAAACACTTCCTAGAAAATGTAAACTAGTTTGGGGGGGAAATCTGAATATGTATAATTGTTTATGAATATGCATTAACAGTAAAGGTATGTAAAGGGTGTGTCCAAAATAGCAGGTGTGCTCTTGGCTGGAGCCAAGGGTACCCAGCACAGCACTGTAACTTTTGTTTTATTGGTTTTGTCCCTTATTGTCCTTTTATTAAACTTTTAAATTCTCACAGGAGAGTGAACCTCGTTTTTCACATTACTCCTTGTCCTATTGCTAGAGGCCCGATTAAAAAATCTGTCCTCATCTTTCTTACAAGTTCCTTTTACATATTGAAAGGTTACAATAAGGCAACCCTAAGCCTTGTCTTCTCCGGGCTGAACAACACCAATTCTCTTAGCCTGTCTTCACAGAAGAGGTGCTCCAGCCCTCTGAGCATTTTTGTGGCCCTCATTTTGTTGGACCTGCTCCAACAAGTCCATGTCCTTCATAAGCTGAGGGGCCCAGAGATGAATGCAGGACTCCAGATGGGGTAAGGACAAGACACTCTCCAGCTGAAGTGCATGCTCTGAAATTATCAATCTCTGATGAATATGGGATCTGCAGAAAGGAAATATATACGTATTGCAAGAGTGACACAGGTTTCAGCTCTTTTGGTATAATTCAGAATTCAGTTCATTTCTAGATATGACATTTCAGACAATGTAGGTTTGGGAGTGCATGAACCTATTCTGAACACAGCCTGTTATAGACAGTGCTGGATCCTGTGAGCTCCTGACAGCTAAATGGCTAGTCTTTTCAAAGTGAAAGTAACAATTCTGTCTCATACAGAACACTGGACTTTTAAGTCAAAAGATCTGACAAATTTAGAAAGGATTTTGTTCACGTGTTTGAAGAAACTGACATTTTTACAATTGGTCTGGAATCGTCTTCTAGAATAACATTGAAGGCGTCAAAGTAAACACATCTAGGAACCTAATAAAACCAAATGTCTCAAGAGACAGGTCAACTAACTTTCTACTTCACAGTTTGACTTTAAACGTGATTCCCATTCAATAATTTTGTGAAAAGAATGATGGACTGAATTTCTGTAGCCTAAAATGAATGCTGCCAGGACTCTGCAGTGATATATTAAGGGAAGGGAGAATGAGACAGAGCTTCTAGGACTCCAAAATTATGTGGCGAAGAGGAAATAACTAGGAAGTTATTAGAAAACTCTTTCTATGGACAGATTAATTGAGACAAAAATACCAGTGAGTTCGTCTGGGTCACAAAAGAGAGCTGCAAAGAGATCAGAAGCCCCCACATCCCTTCCTTTAAACTGTTTATTATGGTCAAGCTGTCTACTCAATAACTAGTCTGTGTAACTAGATCAAGACGTCTGGAATTGTTTTATATTTATGTTTCAAATTTAAAGTTCACTGGAAAAGCTGGCCTGGGAGAATGTCCTTTAATTAATGTCTTTGTAACGACCAAGAAACAGTACCAGAAAAGGGAATCATCTAACGTGCCCTGTGGGACACGATCTGCAAGACTGGGGGTTGTTCAGCTCCTGCCCAAGCTGTCTGGCACATAGGCTGTAAAAACAAGTGTCAGCTAATGGAGCATGCCCTCATGCTCAAGAAGAGAGCAAAATGCATTGTGCTGCATGTCCCAGTGGAATTGGGCTCTGGACAGTCAGAGACCCACTGCCATGGACAGGCTGTGCCTGTCAGTCCACCAGGTGTTAACATTCACTCTCAATCTGTCATTTCCCTTGTTTTCCCTTAAAGGTGATTCATCTGTTTGAGAGCTGTCATTCCAAAATGATGCTTTCTTGGGTATTCTCACTTACTTAGAGAAAAGGACGATGTCTATCCTCCTTTTGAGAAGGATCACGGCTGCATCTAAGTTGATCACAATCAAATATTTTGTCTATATTACAGACAAAAGAACAGTAACCTTGGATGAAATGGATCAGCTTGACAACAGAAATTTTAAAAGGAGTTTCTCGAAGAAATTAGCCTGAAATCTACACCATAGGAATAGGGTTAAAATCAGAGATGAATGACATTTAACTTCCCTTGTTCGTTGTCTCAGCTGCAAGTCTTGCAGTGATTTACCTAGTAAGACAAGGAATTACTGGAACTGGTCCAACTCGACCATGCAAAGCAGCTTAACAAGCAAAAGCATCATTTGTGGCAATTTTCCTGAAGTTCCAGAATGACTCTCATGGAACCTCAAAGGTGAAATGATCTAACAGAAATGTGGAATTGTTTTGAAAATGAAATCCCCACATTTCACACTAAGTGGAGCTAGGAAATAGGACCCAAAACACCTTGCCTCCTCCTGCTCTGACAGAAAGTGGTTAATTGCTATATTTGGTGAGAAAATGTATTTAAAAGCATAAAATTGAAGGTTTAATTATATTTGGTATGTGTTACTGGCAGAGCTTCATGAAATGATCAACAATTATCTTTCTCATCCATCAAGTGCTCAGGGATCACACAAGGACAGGAGTAGGAATATGAAGTAAGCTGTGCCAAAAACATAAAAATGTGTTGTTTCTCTTGTAGCTTTCTTCATTTTTTCCCCCACATTTTCCATGCACATCATTCAAATTAAAGTGGGGTTTTTCAGCATAGCTACTTTCCCACTTATCTGGAAGCAATCAACCCCACAAAACCTTTTGAGCATCAAACTCACTACAGGACACAGTGGAGTCTCATTTTAAACCAAGAACAAATTAACGCATTCCAATTTAACTCCAGCACTTGATTAACCCAAAATGAATCAAAAAATGCTGCTCATTGACATGCAAACCCATCTTTATTGTATTGCTACTCGTAAAACTTCATATGCAACGGCACAACTCTGCCAAAACATTCAGACAACAAAAACCTGCTTAATTTTAGACATTTACACATGTTTCTGAAAGACTGAGATATTTCATGCCTACAACCCAACTTTAATTAGTGCTAAAATTACAATACAATGCAGCCCATCAAAGTAGGCATGCTATTTATACCTGCATATTTAACTCTTGGGTTGTCAGGTGCTCTGTACATTGGGATCACTAACATCCTGTTTAGCTAAGAAATTCATTGTTCTGTGCTTAAAACACAGCTGGAGGGGCATGCACAGTATATCATGCTGTGAATGTCACTGGAAAAATGTAACTCATGAACAGTGGCTTTATAAGTACTTACACGCTTATCTATTCACTTTTTGATTATTTCTCATTGAGGTACTTGGCCTATTTGTGAAGGACATACAGTAGAAAACTTGATGCTGCTAACAGATGTGGATGCACTTAATGGGAAAATCCATTACTGCAAGGAAGAGCTGAGATATCTGTGGGATTCTACAAAAGGCTAAGCTTTTGACACATATAAAAGCCTCAGAAGAGCAGTTATTTGTTGTTTATTATGAGGGGATATTTGGAATGGTAGCTTGAGGCTTGGAGTGTTCTAAATTCATCACGTAACATGCACAATTTTAGTTACCCACAGGGGATCACAGCTTGAGCACCAGTATCTGGTGTTCCAGCCTGACCACCATAACCAAAGCACAGCTTTTCCTGCTAACACCATCCAGAACTGGAATTCAGAGAAGTGGGGCAGCATAATGGAAATGTTCCCTACCACAACACACTGCGTGGCCTCACCAAGCACAGAGAGAGAGTCAGTGCTTGCAAACTACTTGGGAATTCAGTTCTGTCCAGGTTTTATTGAAGATTCTTCTCAAGCAGAGGGAGAGGTAACAGGGTGAAGGAATGAAAAGCTCCTTTAACTTCTGTGCTTGAAGTCTGTTTGCCCCCAGTTACCATCTGTCAAAGCAATTCACTCAGGTGCTTGCATTTAGCTGGGATGAACAGGTACACAAAGACATGGCAAAGTTGCACTCGACATAGAGGTGAGACAGAGCCCTTTCTCCACTTAATGAGGAACCTATAGCAGATATTTTGACCTGAGTGTTGTGTGGAGCCAACTTCCACTCACTGTGTCAGATATACTATTAGCACTGCTTAGGTTTAAGGATCTCAAGTTTATGCTAGTGAGTTCTGGTCAGATAACGATGATGGGATGCTTTGAAAACAAATCTATATCTTCTGTTTTAAAGGACAGAATAATCCAATGGCAATTCCACAAAGTAAAAATGAGAGGGTCTGACTACCCAAAAGAGCTATATTCAAAGGTCACATGCATTGTTAATAGAAAGCTTGAATAACAGCGAGGAAAAAACCTGTGAAATATCCAATAACTCAGATGAAAAAACAAATACCAGGTTATAGACAGCAGAAGCATGAGGCATGATCCCAGTATATAGGTTTCCTTTCAAAGCTGGACATTTACTTGCAGATATCCACTAAAAGCCCACACATTCATTAGAAAGGAAAAAAGATAAACGTTCAATTCATTTAGTTCTTTTGTTCCTGGCATTTTATTGCTGCCAGTCTGAAATTCTGAAAGAGGCCCACACTGAAGATAACCCTACAAACAGGGTAACTTGGGACTTGAAAAAAAAGACTAAAAAAAAAAGGTAAACTTTCTCCACATATGGTTCTAACAGATGTGGTTTTAAATTACCATTGGGACATAATAATGTTTTTTGAATAGACCGAATGTTAAATAGTTGGCTCCTTCTATGTGACAGACATTAACGCTCGGTGGTTTAAGCAGAAAACTCCCCATTTGTGTCTTTAGCTGGCATGTACTTCCTTTACAGCCCACACTGGTCAGTATGATTTAATACCTTGGTCTGATGTCCCTCTCACCAGCAAGAAAAAGGATAAAATAGGATTAAAGACAAGAAACAAAACAAAACCAGGCAACATCACCCCCCCCAGCAGCCAATACCAGGCTCCTGCATTGTTCCTTACACAACAACTCCCGCAGCCCTGCAATGGGAACTCACTGGAGATGACAGCTGAGGAAGAAAAACATTAAATAATTCAAAGCCACTAACATCAAGTCTGATGTAGGTATAAAAATAGTTACAAAACACCACTCTACACGTTTTCATTATAGGAACTTTGACTTACTTGGAAACCTCAAGAAAACCTCGAACTTATGGCACTCCCAGCCTCACATGCCCAATTAGTCCAGCAGTGGAAATGACATCCATTTCCAAACCAGCCTTCAATTTTCACGGCCATTTTGTGCTTCTGCACTGGGGGAGCCAGCACTGTTCCACAGCAGGAGTGAAAAAGCCTGATCCAGAGACCATTAAAACCAACAGGAGCCTTTGAATTAACAGTAATGATTCTTGGATCTGGCCCTGGTTTAGGTTAAAGTGTTTGTGGTGCTTTGGGGATTGAAACAAGATTGAATGTGATTGGTTTTTGTTATCTCCAAAAAATCTTTGTTGCTGGGAGTGTCCACTTCCAAACACTCAGTCTGCCAAGGCAGTGCACATTTTTAAAAAATGGCCTTAATGAAATTCCTTAATAAGGAAACATGACAGCAAGGTGAGCTACCACATAGTCTGTGTAAAATTAACTCCAGGTGTTTTCATTTGAGCAGAGGGAAGGAGAGAGAAACAAACAGGAATATTGACATAGGAAGAATATATGCCCCCACATGCTCACATTAGATTGGGCAGTTTTGCTGGGGCTGGGTATCCTGATTTTATTGATTTATGTATTTCATGCACAGCAGAGGTGTTATAGACTTTTTAGTCTTCCATGCTCTGAAATAGAGGGTAGGAAAAAAAAAAAAAAGGAAAAAAAGAATCAGAGTGTTCAGTGCACAGAGCACAACAGAGCACCAGCTGCAGGAATTCAGCTCTAATGATGAAAGGACTGGTAGAGGTCCGTATCTTCCCCCATTTTCTCACCCTCTAAAAGATCCACTTTTCTTCGCTCATATCAGCTTCTGATATCCCCTTCTACTCTGCTACCATCTTCTCAACTAGATGCTTGCTGTGTCTGATCATCTCTGGAGAAGACATCAGCCAAAATAAATAAATACATAAAATTCAACAAAACATTAATTATGCAGAAGATATAAAAGAATACAAAACAAAGTGATGCAGGTGTACCATAACGTTGCTCTCCAGAGCCCATGATCAGCAGCGTTCGGCACAGAAAGCCACAAACAGATGACATTTTAAAGCATATGGGGGGTATGCAGGGCTGCAAGCAGAGGTTTGCAGCTTCTATATGAGTCATTTGTGCATCCCTCCAATCCCAAATAAGATTGTGAACAGCAGCAACAATAATAACCCATAAAAGCTAAGCCCTAAAGAGAGCCCTGTTCAGGTAGACCCAAGTGCTTGCCAACAAACAGGGCTCTAAGTGACAGGCAGGTGGCTTTGTCTGCTCACACTTTCTAGTGAGATAAAAGCAAAACCAAGAAAGTAGCAAAAGTTTCCAAATCCCAGGCGTCTGCAGGGCATCATGAATACAAGAGGGATTTTAGGATAGAAAGGAGATGGAGGTACAGGGGAAACATGTCAGGCTGTGAGAAGAGGATCATTAAGTTGTCCCTTGGTATCAGGATTCTGGTGCTCCAGCACGGAGGAAGCAAGGGCATAATATGCTGTTTCGGGGAAGAGCAAACACTGGCTAAAAAGAAGTGTAAGAAAAAAGACTGTTAGATGCTGACGATGAGAAGTAAAAACATTTGAGCAACAGACAACTTCACAGTCAGATGCCACAAGACAGGCAGGCTGGTTGTTCTTATTTTATATAAAGGGTATTTTGTTGGTTATATTTTTGTTCAGATTAACCCCAGGACAAGAATAAAAGTCAAAATGAGAGCCTTTTTCGTTGCTGGGCTTTCTGATTCTCTCACGAAGCCTCCAACCATTACACTACAACCTACTTTCACAGTACTGAGTAACAAGCAGGGTGATAAAAACATCAGATGAAATTCAGTATCAATAAAAGCAAAGTAATGCATAAAGGGAAAAACAACTCTAACAATGCATACACAATGTGGGCACTAAATTAACTGTGTGCCACACAGAAAGTTGGCTGAAGAATCTCCATGGGATGTCCTCTACAAATACTGGCTCTCTGCTCATGCCAGTTAAATGCACAGGGAAAATTCTGAAATACATTAAGGAAAAAATAGACAATGAAAGGAGAAAAATCATAGAATCATTTATGTTGGAAAAGACCTGTGAGATCATTGAACCTAGCCATTAACCCAGCACTGCCAGGTCCACCACTAAACCATGTCCCTAAGCACTCCATCCACACACTTACTGAACACTTCCAGGCATGGTGATTCCACCACTTCCTCGGCTGCCCGTTCCAATGCCTGATCCTTCTTTCAGTGAAGAAATTTTTCCTAATAGCAGATCTAAGCTTTTCCTGGTGCCACTTGAGGTCATTTCCTCCTGTCTTGTCACTTGTAACTTGGGGCAAGAGACTGACCCCCACCAGGCTATACCTTCTTTTCAGGCAACTGTAGGAAGTGATAACGTTCCCCCTGAGCTTCCTTTCCTCCAGACTAAGCATAATATGGGATGGTATTTCACAAGGTAGCATGCATTTCTATCTTAATCCTGCATACATTCGGGATCTACCCATCTCTAAAATACAGAGAACTAACAAGGACAAAGGAAAAGGCTGCAAATCAGGGATATGGAAAGACTTGAAGAATAGATAAAGCAGGGTGGGGATTTTCAGCTTGGAATGCAAAAACAAAACCAAAGAGTAGAAGGAATATATCCTGCTGTATAACCCACAAAGTAGGAGTCATCTAATGAAATTACCAAACTGAGAGGTTAAAGCAGAAAAACAGGAAGGCTTATTCACTTATTGCATGATTTTAAATTTTGAAACTTTTTCTTGTGGCAATCACAACCATATGCTGGGTTCAAAAAGAATCCAGCAAATTGTTAGAGGACAACTGCTTCAAGGCCTACTAAGCAGGATGGTTCAAAAGACTTTCCTGAACATAGAAGACTGTAATGAAAAGTGCACTCTGTATTTTTACATGAATAAAATTAGACTTCATATCAGTGCAATAAAATTACTGTAAATGGTTGGCAATCTAGAAAAAACTCCTGGGTCATGGGACTAGCCTAAACTCTCATCACCTCCACAGAGCTGCTTGTACCCCCTTTTTTCTCTCTTCTCCACGGCAAATGCTTCCACCACATTGACTCAGTGTAAGTCACTAAGTCATCAGAAAAAAAACAAAACTCCAAGCAAAAGATGGAGCTTGGTTTGTCCTGGGTTGATAAAGTAAATTGTAGAACCATAGAATCACAGAATGGGTTGGGTTGGAAGGCACCTTAAAGATTATCTAGTCCCAGCCCTCTCTGCCATGTGCAGAGACCCCTCCCACCAGACCAGGTTGCTCAGAGCCCCATCCAACCTGGCCCTGAACACTTCCAGGGATGTGGCATCCACAGCTTCTCTGGGCAACCTGTGCCAGTGCCTCACTATCCTCATAGTATCTTTACTGTGAGGATCTTTACTTTCTTCCTTATATCTAATCTAAATCTGCCCTCTCTTAGCTTAAACCATTACCCCTTGTCCTACCACTACATGCCCTTGTCAAAAAGGCACAAATCATCAGACATAGGCTGAGGGAGTCAAAGACAGGAGCTGGGGAGAGAGGACGTTGGGATGGGAGGAGAGGGTGAGAGCAGGACCCCTCTCCTTCCATGCCAATGGGTCCTGAGGTTGGCTCTGATGTGAAACTGCAGCCTGAGAGGTCACCTGTGATGATGATAACGAAAGAAAAAAGCTGGTCACATCAAAATGCAATTATCTGTTCTTTCGGATTTCTGGGTTTCCATTTGGCTTTTTTCCTCCTTGTTTTTCTGGCTCTGATTTGTGATAACAGTTGCTGTTACAATAGAATGTTGCTATACTAAATAAGAATTCCTCTTTCAGCCGGACACTGAACCTGAGGGTGGCATACATAAGAATTTGTGTGACTGCTCTATCAGTGCAAGATCTCCTGAGATTTCTTTGGATTTAATCCCATCCTACAAATCCTGCCATGCTGTATCACCTTGATGTGGCTTTGTGGGATTCTCATTACTTGTATTCACTTTGGTTTCCAGGAAGCTTGAGATTTCCTCATCTGCTAACATATGCTGAAATGCATGTGTCAGTTTTATAATAAATTTCCAATATAAAAAAATATCTATAAAACACACAAATACGAAATTAGTTTGCAACACAATCTCCAGTTCTCTGTTTATTAGGGAAAGGCAAAGTTGGTAGTGCTGTCAATTATGGGAAGAGAAAGACAGCTTTAATAATAAAAAAGCATTCACAGTTTCTTATAACTATACTAAGCAAATTGTTTGGCCTGAAAATTTCCATGCCAGCTGTCTGCCTCAGGCTGCAGTTTTTTGGAAAATTTCAGTCAAAACAGTTCAGCAGATTCTGAGAACAAGGCTAAGGAAAAATATGTTGTTTTACTCATGTTAAAAAAAAAAAAAGAAAGAAAAGAAAGCCTTTAGCTTTCTTTCTAAAACCTCCTATGGGATTTTTAGGACTTTAGAGGAAGGACTTGAAATTTGCCTGGGAGAGAACTGTTTTTCTTCTAATGAATTTTGTGTGCATCTGTGTGAATTAAGCCAAGTTTAGACATCTTTGATAAAAACACTGTTGCTACATGCTCCTGGGTGCATTTGTACATATTTGCCAGCTTCCATCACTTACATTTCTACCTGTGTATGATTAAACAAGATGTTTTCTGCTATGGGAAGAGCCAGGTCTGCATCCAGGGATCAGAGCTGCAATCAGAGTGCTCTCTGGTTCTTGGCATGATCTCAAGCTGGTAGGAGCTGAATGAAGTTGGGATGAGGACTTGGAGAAAAAGCTTAGAGGGGTGAAAATGGAATTGCAAAAAGGAGATGGATGAGGCAGGGCACAAGGATAGGACCAGACTGAGTGGGATGGACTGAGGGATCTGTTTAGAGGAGCAGAGTACTCTGTTAAATTAAGTCATTGGCACACAGAGAGAGACCAAATTGAGGCAGTGTCACAAAGCTACTAGCTCTTGGAAGACTCAATAAAACCAAAAGAAATCAACAAAAACTAGTCTAACAGACCAATAATATGATTTAAAAGTATATATTGGAGACTCATAATTTAAGTAAAAAACACAATGAAAGTTGCCTTAATCAAGTGTCTGAATAATGAAACAGTCATTACTCACAAGACAGTGTTTTATCCAAGACAGCCTGGAGATGAAGCAATGAGAATGAGGAGTAGGAGAGGAGGTTTACAATCCCTGTCTCACCCGTTGCAGAGCTGGATGGTTTGTAGTGACTAAGCAGAGGATTGTGGAATGAAGGCAAATGTGTTTCAGATTAAGGCATCCAAATGATGCCCCAAGACTGTGGGCAATGCTGGGCAAGTCCCCTCAACCCAATATTTCATATTTGTGTCAGAGTGTGTTGCAGCCTCTGGATGATCATCTTGACAGCTCGGAGTCTGATCTGCTGAAATGTCAAACACCCACAGCAGCAATTAAAGGCTGTATGAACTTTGCATTGTTTTAGCACCACTGTAAGGAAACACCGTAAGTAATCCCTGATCATGGCTCTGTCTGCAGGAACTCATCACCCAGTTGGCTCTTGAGAGTGTTCTCTGCTTTCTAGAATAAAAATCTGTGCCAAAAACCTGGTCACACCTTAAACCCAGCTGCACAAAGGGTAATTTTCTAGAAATAGCAGCATTTGCTTGTTCCGGACTGACGGGATCCGTGCTGCCCACAGCCCAACCACCTAATGCTGTTTGTATCAACAGGCAGAAAGCAAATTCCAGTGTCTCTCATGCTCTGTCAGTTTTTCCAACCACTTCTGGCAGTCACTTCTACAAGCTTTTGACTAAACAAACTTTCCCCTCCTATTCTTCTTTATGTTACAGAGGCAAGGATGAAATGGTTTTCATCCTCCAAAGACACACAGGCAGTTAAAAAGGAATTAGCAGAATATTGAAAACTTTCCATTATAAAATTTGGGAGTTCAGTTCATTTATAAGATCGGGCCATTTAAGGCCAGGTGACCCAGCGGAAGAGATGGTTTATGAACTGCTGGCCCCCAGGCCTTCGCTCTTATGTGAACAGACAGTACTTGACGATGCTCTTGCCCAGGAAATGAATCCTGGCTTCTCTTATCCTCCATACAGCATGATATCATAGAATCATAGAATATCCTGAGTTGGAAGGGATCCATAAGGTTCAGTGGGACCAACTCCTGATATAGAAGACCAAGATTGCTTTTATGAATAGACCCAATATTCCCCAGAAGGAACAGGCCCAGACTGGATTTTGTAAAGCAGTTTCAAGATTTCCAGTACACTTACTGGAGTTTGAGGAGGAGACAACAAAGCCTGGGAGCACTTATTGCAAATAGGATGCAGGGTTGGACTAAAAAAGTAAAACAGGATTTAATCTTCTGTTTTCTAACTTTTGACTGTATAACTAATCAATCTCTAGAATATTTTGAAGGCTCAGTGTGTGCAAACGCATGTGTAGGCAAGTGATACAGCTTCTACTCAGTGTTAAAAGATAAAAATGCACTGAATAATCACCTAAAACCCAAATCAATGGGTAGCAAGACCTCTCCTGCTTTCATGTTTGCTGTTGCTGCCGGGGTAGCACATCTGCCAACGGTGCCTTAGCTGTGTTTACAGTAGTGGAGCAGCATTCTGGACTGCAGTGCTTATCCTAGACTATAGCAAATGCTACTTCACTAAAACATGTGGAGGTATCTGTGAAATCTCACGGAACCATCCCCATTTACACAAATTGATAAATGCAGTTCAGCGAGCCCCTCCACCTAAATCAACCATCAGCAACTCCTCTCTCCTTCTTCCTTCTTCCCCCCACTTAAAAAAAGAACAAGGATTGTGTCACATCCTAGAAAGCAACTCCCACTTGGAAAAGGAAACTTATCTGTCAGCCCTACTCCATTTCATAATGCACTTTCCTCCTTCTGGCTGCCAACACACTGGAAGAACAGAGAAATCTGTGCCTGCTTTCATGGACATCTTCACATTCAATAGATCACCTCTGCTGATACCCTGCAGGACAACATGTGATGAAGTTTGAATCCCCCTACAGCACAAACAGCTTCATTCCAGCAATTTGGTGTAAAGACAAAAGGATTTTTGTGAGTAAGGCTCAAACTTTCCAAAATTTCAACTTTCTGTAAGAAGTGATAATAACTGCACACAGACAAGGAAATGTGCCCCCCTTTTCACACTTCAACTCTGCCTCTACAAATGCTCCAGGGAGAGCAATGTAGAACAGCTGGCAAAAAAAAATTATATATTTCTAACAAAATTATTTATCAAGTGAAGCAAGGGTGAAACAGCACAGAAGAATGAAAATTGTACATTTATTCCTGACTACTATCCGTCCTATAGCTACACTACAGCACCACTCCTCATGTTATGCTGACATAGTTAAGATATAAATTTCTCCATGATTCTTCTTCCTTTTAATCTAGAGCAAAGAGGAAATACATATATATACTTATGCTTTTAAAAAATCTTACATTATAAGACCTTTTTCTCTGAAACATATCTGTCAAGGATCCATGAATACCCAATTCACTGGCAAGTGGTGCAAGTTACTTTGTCAAAGCACCCAGCAATGCCAATCTGTCAGTTCAAAGCAGAGATGGAGTATTTTAGCTTTTAGTTACAATAAGCTATGCTGATAGACCTTGTAACAGGGCAGGTAACAGCCAGTCTTTAAATCTGAATTGACATTGATTTACAGAGTTTCATTTCTCTGAATCAAATCTGAGAGAGAGAAAGTTTCAAGCTACTTCACATCTTGAAATTACAACTACACATTTCTTAAACATAGAAGAGTTTGTTTTAAAAAAAGAGGGAATAAAATCTCAACTGCCTACAGAGGTAAGATAAAAGAGAAAAGTGATGGTAAAGATATCAAACTAGCAAGTTTTTGTTTATTCATCTTTTTTAATTCTGCTTTTCCCCTCCATAAATTTTTAAAACCGCCTTGATTTGAAATCCTAATAATAAATATGCCACGCAACATTCCTCCTGTCAAATCTCTCTCTTCGTGGTATTACTGCAATATTTGTAACTTTTGATCTGGAAACATCAAGTTACATAAGATCATAGTTCTGCTTCTTGCAAAGATGTGATTCTGTCAGAAAATGAACCATTGAAGCAGGAACTCAACAGAACTGGAAATGACTTTCCCAGGGAAAAGGTAGTTCTGCTCAAGCATCTCAGCTATTTTAAAGTGCAAGAACTCAATGTTTTATTCTCCTGAGCAGAGAAATGGCATACTACCAGGTTAAAAATAATCAGAGTAGGCTCTTAATTGGAATAGTGTGCATGTTGTAGACAGAATGAAATAACATTTAGTTATTGTGCACTCCAGGAAACCAATAAAATAAAATAAAATAAAATAAAATAAAATAAAATAAAATAAAATAAAATAAAATAAAAAATTCACTTTGTAAAACGAGTATTTTCCCTTGCCAGCATACTATCTGCTCACCAAAACAAAAGGAAAGCATCTATTTTAAATGAGTCAAGGAAAATAATTACGCTACATGGACTTAAAATTGCAGAGTCTTCTCCGCCCAAATCTCACTCCTTCCCCAGACCCACTGAAATTAGAGAGATGTCTCTCTTTTTCCACCCATGTAGTAAAATAAATCAGGGGGAGGGGGGACTATCTCCCCACCCCAACCAAAACCAGATGAGCAGCTTTACCCTCATCTCGCCATAATTTTCCCCCGTCCTTTAAAATTAGAGAAGGCAAATTCTCCCCAGAAAAGCCTTTCTAAACCAGGACCCCTTGCTAATAAGAAAAGGAAACTAGGAAGTTAACTTCTGCATCTCCTTTTGCCTTTTACCACTTTCCTTGCCAAAGATCAACCTGAGAACATTTTTCCACATTAATGACCCTCTGTCTTCACCAAAACATGACATTTCTTTTCCAGATCACACACATAAATAACAGATGAATCAAAAATCTCCCCTTGTGAAGATGTGTATGTATTCAAGCACGTATGGACGGGAAAGGAGGGTGAGGCACAGAGGCAGAGTCCCTGAAAAGATATAGTGCATCTCAGTGCAGTGGCAGTAATTCCCAATCCTGGTGATTTTTTTTGAAGGGTAAAAAGGGGAAAAAAGTGAAACAGGTTGTCTGCACAGGCACCTCCCCTCCTCCTCTGCCCCAGTTGTGTGTGCAGACCCCCTTACCAGGAGGGTGGGTGCAGAGCAGTGGTCCTGCTCTCAAGGGAAGAACAACACAGGTTGCATTTTCAGGTGCCTGGGAAATGCCCGACCACACGCCGTGACCTCACGGTCCCCTCCCTGCCCCCAGACCTGCTGCAAACCAGCACAGACCCTAATTTTCTTCGGCCGTGCACTGAGTTGGGGATTGCATTCTCAAGGGATCATGGCAGCAAAGAATTCTCCTGGCCACAAACCAGCCCACCCCAGCAAGGACTGATCCAGCAGCGTGGCAGAGTCTGGGAGCTGGGAATTTCTCAAGGAAAGGGCAGCTCGCAATGGCCACAAACGAGCAAATTCCTACAGCCTTGTAACACAGGCAGAGCCGAGCGAGCTGCTGTGAAGCCTTACCTCCCTGCAAAACAGTGCAAGAGACGCGTCTTCCTCCCTTTATGCTCCCCCCACACCGTACTAAATATAAGTGTATATATATATACACACATATACACATACTCCTTGTTTTTTCCACCCAAGCCTATAAAAGTGCCACAGGCAGAGGTACTAAGTGGGAGGCGCCTGGCTCTGAAGAGGCCAATGAAATAAATTAAATACAAATCACTGGCTCAGCCCCAGCCTCCCCCAGCTACCCGGGGAGAGGTTGGGGGTCCCGATGGCCAAACCCCGGCTCCTGCCAGAGCCGGAGTGCGGGTGGCGTATGCAGGCTGCTGGCATAGTATAGGCATATATATGTCAAGCCTTGGGTGTTGCAGGCACATATGGTGCACATGTTGGGAGCAGAGCACTTTCCATAGGAGGGGAGGGGCTATCCTACTAGTAGGCAATTTTATTAGGGTCAGCGAAGCGAGAAGAAATGGGATCGGGATAGGCTGGGAGCTGCCAAGTTCCCCTGCCCAACTCCGGCGCCCCAGAGCAGGGAGCAGCACACTAACAACTTGCCATGCTACAGCAGAAGTTTACCTATAAAAAGCACACAGACAACTTCCAACTTCAAAGATTTGCTCTCATTTTCTCACTTTATGGCACTCCCTTCACCTGAGAATTTTCTCAGGAGAAAAAAAAAAGATAAAAAGATGCAGCTGTAAACCAAGGTGAGGCTTCACTGCAAAAAGTTGAGGAAGATGGGGTTGAGGCAGAGAGACTACTTTTTAGTTTGATTCAGGAGTTTCGTGTTTTGCCTTTTTTATTTATTATTTTTAAATCGTAAAAAATTGAACTTTCCAGGAAAAATCATGAGCAAATGCATTCAAGATGCAGAAAGGTCTTGCCTGTCTATTCAATGAACATTTAGTCATCTCTGTTTTGGCTGTATGAAAAATGTATTTCAGACTGTGTATCCCATAAAGCAAGGCAGTGGCATTAATATGGTTTTTTGGTTGGGTTTTTTTGGTTTGGTTTTTTTGTTGTTTTCAAATCATGTGCTTACATGGTTGTAACCACCATGAAATTCTAAGGGTGGTCATGATAAGAAAGTAAATAAATACTGCCTTGTGAATATTTATAGAGTTTGAGGGGGCTAATTTTTATTTTTTTAAAGATTTGTCATTCCTTAACTACCACTTCTTTTGAAGTAAAATATCACAGATATTTTACACTATATTTTCAACCAAAACAACTCCCAGGAAATAAATGCCCTTTGGTAGCAGCCTGATTTTGGGTTCAACAACCCAAATTTGTATTTGAGAATGCAAATTGCTGAGAATACGAGCAGGAGTCTTCCTGCATTTCTTCCAGGCACTCCAGCATCTTTCCTCCAACACCACACTATTTGGGCGAGCTTTTAATCCTGGCAGGGCATGGCTGGAAGCAGAGCTTTAACATTTAATGCCTGAGAAACAGACTTGTCACTCAACTTGCAGTCAAGCGCATTTCTTTTTTTTTTTT
>VYXC01009632.1:0-23440 GCA_013397175.1 Platysteira castanea | reverse complement strand
TTTTTTTTTTTGCTTTTTGGTGGAGGCAAACCCACCTTTCCTTGGAAAATGGGAGACCCTATCCTCACCCCCGGTTCTAGCACAGATCCAAATGTAAACATACACACACACACACACTCCCGCCACGCACCACCCTGCAGCAGGACGAGTATGGGGGGTTCAGACAGAGCCAAAGGAGCCTTGGGAGCTGAGAAATACCAAGGCACTTCTTTCTCATTCTATTTTTTCTCTCTCCTCTCCTCCCTGCTTTTACTATTACATAAATAACACCGATTGATCTTAAAGCTCCATCCTTGCTCCAGTGCCTCCCAATCTGCACTGCTGCCTTTCCCCAGCACAGCCGCACCGCTCGGGGTGCAGAGGGAAGAGTCGGGGAGGGGGAAGGTTGGATGGGAGAATCCACTCCAAACATACCCTGAAGCAAGGTTTTGGCAGTCTGGGGGTGCCTGATCCCCCCCGCCCCAGACCGGAGCTTCCCGCAGCATCTTTGCCTCCCTCCGAATTGCTGCAAACTGTGCGAGGGGAGGGCAGGGAGCTGGGCAGGAGGAAAGGATGGATGCTGGGGAGGGAAAACCAGGGATTCAGGGAGCTTCTCCCCAGCCCCAGCCTGTGTGCCTGGCTGTTTGGTGGGAAGAGGGAAGGGGGAAGGGAAAATTGAAGAGAGTCGATGGCATAAATACACTTTTCAGAGGAAAAAGCGAAGCTTACCATGTCTGCAGCTTCCCCCCACCAAAATGCCACTTCTGTGTCCAGCGATCCCAAAGTGGAAACTACAGGCAGGCACCGGAGCTCATCTCCGCAGGCAGCTCAGAGATACACCGCTGCCACCCCCAAAAATCAAAATCAAAATCGATTAAAAAAAAAAAAAAAAAAGAACAACGACTGGTCCAGCTTCTTTCCTGACAGGAATCGTCCTGGTAGGACTGCCCAAAATAAGCAGCTGCAATCCAAAGGCTTTATTTAAAGCTTCCCCCCTCCTCCTCCCTCTCTCCGTGCCTCGCTCTCTCTCTCCCTCTCGCTGTTACACACAGAGAGAAAGAGAGACACACACAGGTTACATGAATGGGAGGCAGGAGCCGGCGCTCCCGGCTGGAATGACAGGCGCACATGCGGCTGCCGGCTGCCCACCCCAGCGGCGTGGGAACAGCTCGGACACGGCCTGCGGATGCATGGAAAGGGGCATGGGGTGGGAACGGGCATGGGGTGGCATGGGCATGGATATGGCACAGGCATGGGGCTGGAGAGGAGACAGACACGGGCACGGCATGAACGTGGGGCTCAGGAAAACAGAGACGCGGTCATGGTCAGGACATGATCATAAAACTGGTGTGGTCCGGGGATGTACACAGACACGGGCATGGCGTGGGCATGGGGCATAGACACTGGCATGGGAATAGGCACAGACATGGGCATGATGCAGTCCTGGCATAAGCATGGAACAGGGGAGGACACAGACATAGGCATGGCGTGGGCACTGGGAGGAGGGCGTGGGTATGGCATGGGCATGAAGGGGATTTGGGCATGCATGTAGGCGTGCATGGCATGGAGCGGGGATGGACAGGGCTATGAGGAGGGGATGGACATGACGTGGGCATGGACAGGTATATAGGCATGGTGATGGGAGGCATCCAGTGTGGCCATTAGAATTAGCAGGCAATAGGGACAGGAGAGGGTGTGCTTGGCTATGGTAGGCATGGGTTGGTTTTGGGCAGGGAATAGGCATGGGGATGAGTTGGAATTGCATTGTCTTTAGCATGAGAATGGAGTGGAGATCAGGATGGAGGCAAGAAGAGAATGGAGATCTGCCTCTGGTGGTGCCTTCCTGTCCTGGCCCTGGTGAACATCCCTCTCTTCTTGGGGTCAGGTTGGCTCTAGTTTCAGCACACATCATGAGGAGTGGGAAACCTCTGTTCCTCCTATGCCTCTAGTTAGGCAGCTTGCATAATGTCTTGCTTTTGGGGTTGGGGGGCATCATCCATAATGGTGTCAGGAAATGACATCACATCATTATCAGTTACTTTTACTATTTTTAATATTTTTTTTAACATAATTGTGCTGTTTGATAATTAAAATCAAATTCTAAGAAAGAAGGCCTGCAAGAGTTAAGGTTAGTTCTTCTTGAGAAGGAAGATCAATGCTACCAGTTTCTGCGTCTTAAATATTTGGGGGGTGGTCATTTTGGTTTTATCTGTTTTTTAATTTTTTTTAACAGTAGTGACAAGAAATTAGGGCTATTTGATGCTGCTATTCAACATAGTCTGAAGAAAGAAAAGGTTGTGGTGTTGTTTAGTGTCAGGCCCTGCTACTGCTTCACTGCCTGACCTTGGGCAAGTCCTCGATAACTTATCCCTGTCAGAATATATCACCCATTGCCATTTACAGTCAGCCTATCCATTTTCTTATTTGCCAAATAATCACATTTTTCTCTTTCAAGTCCCTCCTCAAAATTTACTCTTACAAAACTTTTCAGCAACAGTCTCTACAGGGCTTGTGTTGACATCACAGATCTTGGAGTGACACTGGATTCAGCCCTAAAACTGCATTGTAAGAGGAGTGCTGAACATAATGGACTGCAGTACTTCATGCAGTGCTTTGAGCTACATCGGAATCATCCTCTTCATGGCAAACCTTTAAATCAGCCAGGTGTAGGTCTGCTATGTTCTGCCTTTTTCTCCTGTCCTAAAATTTCTAGCCTTTGTGGAATGCAAGAGGTAAGATACGTGTTTTATTCTAAACCTAGAAATCAGAGTAAAAAGGCACATAGCAAATCAGAACATCATCTTAAAACAGCAGAGTCCTCGAGATAAAGGTCTGCTTTGCAAAATAGCTGCTGCTGTTCACTGTTTTTTTCAGTCATACATATTAAAAATGAAATATATTTGTACTGTCCTTATTACCTCTGGAATATATTCCACATCAGGAATCTAGATTCTAGACAAAGGTAATTTAGGTCTCTGGAAGGAAAAAGTTCAACTGAAAAATATATGTATTGTTAGGAATAGACCTCATCCAAATTCAATGGTAATTGTATAAGCCTTTCAAAAATCATACAGTATGCAAGCTTCCAGAATTTCGGAACAAGAAACATTTCCATTTAAATGCCAAGAAGCAATTTTTCCTCTCTTGTTCAATACTAAATCAGTCACATGAGCAGTTTGCATTTGATTTTAGAAGGGAAATGGAACATCTTCTCTTCCAATTACATATAACTTTTTCTTTTTCTTGTTCTCAGTGTTCTTACAGTTTGCGTTGCTTTCCTGCAGTTTTGAAACACTCATTTGATCCGCCCATTCGCTCCAGCCATTTATTTATTTTTTTTTTTAAACTCAAGTGACATTATTAAGGGAAAATCAGTAAACCCAAGTGGGGAATAGAATGCTGTTTGTTTGAATTCTGGCTGGTAAATTCAAGTTTAACAGGTCAGCACTGTTTGTGTAATTGGCCTTTCTCTGTTAACTGAACTAGACAATAATGCTCCTAGAAAAAAAGAATAGTAATTTAATGGGAAAAAAGCGACTTTGCTCAGGAAAATCCTGCTCCTGCTTCAATTCACAGTGAATTACTGTGGTCACAGAAGTGTGCTGCATACCAATTTGGAGCATATTTTATGAAGATGTGCATTCAAAGTATCAGTGTTCACCAGCCTGCCACGTTTTTCCTGTTGTCCTGCACCCCAGCAATTTTTGCACTTTGCTCCTTGTGAACAGTGACTGTCAAGTCAAGTTCTCCTCCATGCAGTGTTTGTGAAGAGGTTGTAAAGAAGCCACACCTGTGGGACGAGAAGGTGAAGGACAAGACAAATGCACAAGCCTCTTAGACCTCATGTGCCAGAGAGCAGGGACAGCAAGTCCGGGAGCTGCCACTCCAGTTAGCACTTAGCGCTCCTAATGCCAGCTTGTGTTTCCATGTTGACATTCGCTCCAACAAAACAATGAAAACACCTTTTGTAAAGTCCCCATTCATCAAGCAAAAAACGTAGCAACATCTGGTGGTCAAAGGCTGCTTGCTGGCCAAGATCAAGCAGTTGGTTTGGTGAGCTCTTTGCCTAGTGGAGGCATCTCCTAAGGGACTGCACTGCTTGACAGCCACTACTAAAGATTTTAGGGTTTTTTCTTCATCCAGGAGAGTAATCCAGAGGGAAAAACTCATATATTTTAATCAATGGGAGTGAAACCATTTGCCTTTCAGAGACTATAAAATACACACCCCAGGGTTCAATGCTCTTTTCTACTCTTCCAGACCATTCATAAGGGGAAGTCACTTTTTTCTTGATGAATGTGCAATTCAAATGTAGAAATATGCCATTCTTCATGTTTTCTCCATAGGGTGCAAAATGATTTCTGTAATTAAACCCTTTTTGCCAACATTTCCTGGTGAGACTATAATTTTTTTCTTTTTCTTTCTTTCTTTCTTGCTTTCTTCCTTTCTTCCTTTCTTCCTTTCTTCTTTTTATACCAGAGAGAAGCCATACACAAAAGGGCTTGCAAAACCAGGTCTGGAGTGTTTGACCTTTAAGTCTCTATTTGAATTAGCCATTTTGTTTTAAAGGTGCATGAGGATGAGGATGAGGAACATGAGTAAGAGCTGCAGCTTAAGTTTCCAGTCTGGCACTGCTGAAAGAAATGGCTGCAGGAGAAAGAGAGATACGGGTACCACTGCTAGTATTAGTGTAGCTACTAGGGATGGCATTAACACTGAGAACACACAGCCCAGTGTTCAGCACACTTTAGCAGCCCCAAGTGTGTAACCAGGGTCTGTGTGGGGATCATGCCAAAATGTGTGCTACGGCATCAGTGCTGCACTGGTTCCCATGGTAGCTGGATTGAAGAAATCCAGCTTCTCTGATACATGTCAAGCTGTGAGGGGCAGTGTAGACAAAATTGGAGTCAATTAAGAAAAACACCTGTGTGAGCTTTTGTAGGACTTGGACCTGAAGTCCACAACGTATTGCTTGCCACCACAGCATGGGCCATGTAATACACTGAGATCAGGAAATGGGGCAGAGCTTTTATCCACCTACACAGGTAAGGGGTGAAACCCCAGTCCTGTATGACAGATGGCAGGGCTGAACCAGAGTTGGATGCAGAGCTGAATCCTGAAGTTCCTACTTTGAATTATGTCTCTCTGACAAAGCTCTTGAGCAAGGTGGTGGAGCAGAAATCACTGGTGCTCTTGATCAAAAGCAGAATTTTCCTCTTCTTTCTCCTCACTCCATGAGTGCCTGCAGCTTAAATCTGTCTGCATTGACTAAAGAGATGTCTCCACTACTGGTACCATGAGATTATGTCCATATTGGGGATGGAGAAATGTTATCACAAATTGAGTCACAGAATTATCAAGGTTGGAAAAGACCAACCATTAACTCAGCACTGTCAAATCCACCAGTAAACTGTGTCCCCGAGTGCCACATCCGCAAGTCTTTTGAACACTTCCAAGGATGGTGATTCTCTGATCACTTTTCAGTGAAGAAATTTTTCCTAATATCTAGTCTAAACCTCCCATGGCATCACTTGAGGCCCTTTGCTCTCGTCCTGAGGGCTCTTTCCTTTGTAAGGGTCTTTCCTTTTATTAGCTGATTTTTAACAGGATGCTAAGGAGTGGAGAGGGTCATTCTGTACTGACTCTGCCTTTCGTAGCATCTCAGTGGATCTTACTACTGGAGAAGAACAGAACTGAGCACAGTACTGGGTCTTATACCCTTCTTTTCCTTCCTTGCAAAGCACCAATGTCTGTTGTCATACCTGAAAATCCACCGAGGCATACGATGGAGCTGAGAGTCTGCTCCTACTGCTTACTCAGGAAAAGTTCCCATCAAGTGAATTGGCCATTTGCCTGAGTGAATGTTGCAGGATTCGGCCCATATGCTTCTCAGCTCTTATATTTGCATAGTGGAGAATATGCTTACAGTACGGTGCCAATAAAACAAAACTATATACAGTTAGGCACAGAAAAATCAAGAGCACAGTTAATGCCATTTACAAACAGCAGCTGAGCTCTGCAGCTGACATCCAGGCTTATAGACCATGCTCTGATGTGGGTGATACGCACAAGACAATTATTTATAGGCAATTAGGTGGAAGGTTCTGTAAGCATAAAGGTCTCTATTCTCCTTTCCCTAAGCCTATTACATTCTTTTCCCTGTGCATTGTTTATATTTTAACTCTGTAAATATGTCTTTTTTTTTTATATACTAAGGAAAACATTTCAGGAGGTCACTTCCATGGAAGACACTTATTCGTGAAGTGCTCTGGGACTGTGTAAACATACTATATGTAGCATATGCAGGGAACTTCAAATGCAATGCTGCTTCATTCAGTCTAATGAAGTAGAATGAGGCCCCTCTTATCTCCAGAAATTCCACTGATGTCTTAGGAAGACGAAAGGTCTTCATCAAGAAGGTGTAGATCATGTCAAGAACGGTAAAAATTGCTCAGAAGATCAAATTACACCTTTTCAAAGACATATTTTCCTCTCTAAAAATTTAATGCATGGATTTTTTTAATCCAGGGATAGGGTAGAATATTTCCCAATTCACAGCACATGATAAAACAGTCACGAACAACTGTAATATAATACATCTTCAATACAATTGGCCATAAGTATATTAGAAGAACCTCCAAAAAATAATTACCCTATTACCACACTGTGACTTCATATCCAATTTTGTTCACCTCACTGTACAAAATGGATGGAATAGATGGCTTTTATATGTTTAATAATAATGGAATATTCAGGATTTGATATAGAAACCTGGCTACCAAGGTAATAGGTACATATAAGAACCTATTTAGAACAGCTGTGTGAATAGGAATTGCCATTAAATTACTGTGAAATACTGGAGCATATCAAACAATATCAAATAAAACTTAGAAGGCCAATCTGCAACCATATTCAAGCCATAACCTCATCATGAAGAAGACTTTTTTCCCGATGAAATCTTCTGGCTTAGACACGTCTGTGGTATTTCTTAATTCTCCAGTAAGGCCACTTATCTAGACTAACTTTGTGACTCACTCCAGATTTATGCTTGTGCAATAACAAAATTCATAATAATAGTCTCATACACATGCTAGATGCTCTTGGGAAAAGAAAAGCCAGTTATTTCAATCCCAGAGAGTCCCAGTCTTACTAAAATAATAGATCTGGAGACATCTTCTTTCCTGTGTAGAGAATAATGTCTGAGCCAGCAGAATAAAGCCCCCACTTCCCCAGCACCTTCACTTATGACATCTTTTTATGTGTTGAACCAACCATTGACTTCTGAGATGGTAAAGTACCCACATTATTGTATGATAACAGAGAAAAAAGGTGATCTTGTGATACTGACACAGCAGATCTGAGTACAGTGACTCGTTCTGATACACATTCCCAATCCTTGTTAATTTTTTAGGACTCAACCCCAAGCCTGTCTCACTGAATCCTCACCAGAACAGTAAGTAGCATCAACATTTCCTGTCCCCTGCCTGAGCTGCCTGTTTCAGCTGACACATCACCACTCACAAGCAGCGAAGAATCGAGCTCTGCTCCCACTTTCTGCTCTGTCCTTCAGATAAATTGTGTTAGTTTACTGGCAAAATCTAGTTTTTATTATTGTTTGCACTTCAGAGTCAATATGTATATGGAAGAATAAGCTGAAATATGTGCCTTTTGCATCCTTAATAACAGCGTGGCCTCTCCGTGGCTACGTGACAATTCCCTCACACTTTATTTAACAGTAGCAATTTATCATGTCTGCTGTATCACAGTGAAGTAGTTCAGTATCCCCAATTTACAAGAAGCGCTATTCTCTGTGCCTATTTGTACTGCTTATTTTGAGACAGACCAACAGACTGAGTGCTAGCTTTCAGCTTGGAAAATCCAGATTCACTTCCCTGGCATAGCAAAAAAACTTCTAGGCTTCAGTTTCCTCTGTATAATACACAGATAAAAATACTTCCTCACTTTATCAGATGTTGTGAGGATAAGTGCATTAAAGACTGCAAGTCCCACCAGCACAATAGCCATAATTATCTCAAATAGATACACGTAGTGCAAGTACAGTGATATTTAATACATACTCTATTTGTCTAAACCATGAGTCAGGGCTGATACAAACACAAGCCATGCTAAGGAGTTAAAAATGCTGCTTACCTGTGTGCTCTTCCCTGGTTTGTGCTCCATGGAAGTTTGTGTGTCGGAGACCAGCTTCGGCTCTCGGTCGCGGTGGAGCGGGACTGCTCAAGTCAGTGGATTTATTTCAGTCGCACACTCCTGGAGGCAGGGGCCCATTGTCTGGGCTGAGACACTCAATCTGGAAGGGAAAGAATAAAAGGGCTCCAGTGTGTAAAGTCATTCATTACAATCTGGAATGAACAAGGAAATCAGTGGGGTTGCTGGAGGTTAAGCAAGGGCAGAAATTGGTCTTTTATCATTGAAATGCCATAGGAAAAAAAATTACATAAAGTAAGGGATCTAATCCTGCGCATCTCTACTCATATCTCTTGCTTTTATTCATTGCAAAGGGTCACAAAGAAACAATCATGTACATTTGCAGGACCAGATGTTAAATGCATTTATAACAGAATTTCATAAGCAAGCAACTTCTTTTTCCATGGACAGAGCTCCAATGAAATTTTGATACGACCTTTATATACTTTCAGATAAAATAAGATTATTTGGATTGCCATCCTACATAAGTAAATTTTCTACAGTAACTTCAAACTCAGAGGCATGAGAACATGCTTCAGAAGTCAGCAAATATTTTTGAAGATTGGATCTGGTGTTCTTTTGAGAGGAACTTTTGTAGTGAAAGAAAAGTAAAAGGATTGATTACAAAGCTTTCAGCACTGAAGGTGCATTGTATTACTGGAAAAAGTGGAGTGAAAGTTGTTCGGAAAAGCTCCAGCAGCTACTGTGCTTATTTTATTGTACAGATACCCTTGGCTATGATAACTTCACGCACAGCATCAAAAGCATGAGATGTTTTCATTGCTATCCTACAAATTTAAATAAAATTGTGAGCACCACAATTTCTTTCTAAAATGCCGTAATTGACATTACTTTCTGAAACTTTTTACTCTCTCCATTTCAGGACTGCCCGTGTTGCAGTGAGCATCCACAACCCAACATCCAGGCTTCAGATGAACTCAGCAGTGACAACAACTCAAAGCACGCTTGCTGAGCAACAGTTCTTCCAGCAGAGAGTTGGGTTCAACCAAGGGTTCCCACCCACTTCTCTGGTGGGAATTCCATAACCTCTGGAGCCAGATTTTGTTCACATATCAACTCTGCATGTGATAATCTTCCCAATTAAGGCATTCCACTTTTCACTTTCTTTGTATTACTGGCCTCACATGGTAGCTCACTGTGGGGCAGAGGATGCTACAAAGGAAGGATGCTACAAAAATTACCATCTAATAAAATGGCTAAATAAAACAAGTGGTTGATCCTATAGACTGATACTCAATCATGAGTCTAACAGCGACCAGTCCAAAACCCGAAGTGCTAGTGCACCACTAATACTAAACCCCAGAGGAGAGTTGCAGAGGTGGAATACCCTGCCCATGGAATTGGGGTTGGAACTAGATGATCTTTAAGGTACCTTCCAATCCAAGCCATACTGTGATTCTATGAATTTTTGCTGTAGCATTTTCACTTTTAGTGACTACAGCTTTAGAAAGTGATGCTAAAGTGGGTTTTAGGATTCAATAAGCAGTAGATTTAAACCCGTTCTTTTTTCTTAGTTGAAATCCCCAGATATAGACTATATAGCCTGTTAGACCTGATCATGCCTGATCCAGCCATTTTCAGAGTGCAGCTGGGTCAGAGGATGGGTTCAAGTCATTTTCAGGGTGAGGGACTGCAATCTTAATACGCTACTTAATTTATCTAATTGGGCCGGATAAAGAAAACAGGAGAAAATCTTTCATGGGCCTACTGGGTCAGATCAAGAAAAACCACATGAATGCCTTTGAATGACAATAGACAAAGGACTAATGGAGCTAGTGACAAATCCACCTTCCTTTCCCCTTCGAATGTGTAGCTGTGCCAGTCTGCTGTGAATTTACCTGAGACAGAGCAAGACTTAAACTCACACCTGCAAAGCAAAATAAGGTACTTCCCTTACTCTCTCTTTGCATCTCTCTGCAGGAGTGTCTGACACATGACATCTGTTAATGAAGGTTATAATCCCCCCCGCCCATCCTATAACCCCATACTAGTAGCACTCAGACCCAACGGCCTCTTTTCCTGAGGAAATAAGGCTTTTATAGGAGTGCTGTCTGTCCATCTGGCTCTCCATCTGTCAATCCTGTGCCCAGCAATGTATTCTGAACCTGGTGGCTAATTTCACCCCATTCTCTAGAGAGATAAAAGCTTAAAAGATATAAATATCCTACATATATTATGAAAATCAGTGGAGTGTGAGACAACGACAAAGCACAGCTCATGTGAGTGAAAGGCCGTGGTGTAAGCTCGTTAGCTAATTGCTTGGCTCAGACTGCCAGCTGGCCAGTCAGTACATGCAAACCAGCCAGCTCAGCTACCTGTGAGTGACTTCTTGGATCTTCACACAATGCACCTGGCCATCCTGCAGAAGAGAGGAGACCTTCGTAGAGGGAGTAGGTGTGCACAAGGATAGACAAAAATGGAAAAGAAGATGTGTCAAGTGCTGTGGTCAAGGAGAAAATAGTATTATTGAAGGGGAGAAGAAAAGAAAAGTTGGGGAGTGTGATTGTGTGGGGAGGAATACATGAGTTCAGATGTTAATGGAGTTACTTGGTTGTGCATCCTGTCTTGAGGGACAGGGTTTGACTTAATTTCTTGAGCGAGGACTTTCTTTCCCTTTTATTTTCAGAGTTTAAAAACAACCACTCTGTTAAAAGTAAAGGTCCTTATAATCTTATACCTTGTTTCAGACGGTTACAATTAAGGAAAGAGCAAAAAAAAGAAGAGAAGAGCAGAAAACAGCTTATGGAATGAGCCTTATTATTCGCTCTCCACAGATAATAAACAGAGGCACCAGAAGACAAACTGGATTGCATTTCAAAAGTCCAATTTAAAATGCTCTCAGTAAAGGCATACAGTAAATTTACCACAGTGTCAAAGCCAGAGCATCCAGTCTCCAAATCTCTGGTGCTGGAATTTCCCTGGTGTACACGACAGCAGAGTTGCTCTGCTCACCTCTGTGTTCAGCTGACAGATGCTGTGTTCGAGTGTGAATTACTAGCCTTGCTCTGTCAGTGGAGAATGAAACCCTACTTCTGGCTTGGTTCTACCATCAGTTAAACAGATCCCACTGCCACTCCTCTTTCAAGCACATTTTGGCATTATTTAGTACCATTTCACTGCCAGAACACTTGGTCTTCCCCATTCCCTCACTCACTCACCCCCTACATTCCTTTCTGTGTTTGACGCATGTTCAACCACAGCATAAGAGATAAAGAACAAACATTCAGAACAGACAGACTCCTAAAAAATGAGCTGAATTCAGGATTCCCGGTGTCAGAGGATAAGGTGCCTGAGCTAACCTACTGATAAAGTATGTGGTAAGCAAACCCTGTGATCTACACAGATAGCTTAAGCTTCTGCAGTGCTAATTACTATTACAACCTTAAGCTAATATTTGAGCCTTTCTTTTGAGCAAGGATGTGTAACAATTAGATTACAGGATTTGGAGCATTATAAAGAGAGATAAAAGCAGCAGTTTCGTCATGGTATGTGGTGCTTTGTTTACACAGAGATAATAAGAGTTATGATAATAATAATTTAATAACAACAATTCTATTTAGGTCCCAATTCTGATTTCAGGTGCATCAGACCAGCAACAGAGTTATCCTGAATTTATTCGGATTGAGGCATGCAGATCTCTAGTCAGAGACCATTTTGAAGTGAATTACTCTGAAGAGCCCAGCATGGTGTGTGATGAGTTCTAGCTACTCACAATAGTAAATAGTGAGCCAATATTTCCAAAGAAGGGCCTGAGATTGAATATTTCTCTTTACTTCTGCCCTGAGCATTACTGAGAACTCTGATGGCATGTATTGCACCCTGGTCCTGGTGACAACTCCAGCAATGAAAGGGACCTCTGTTTTTTTGGTCTCTGCCATCCTTATGCTTTCCTGCCTCCCCACTCTGGAAGAATATGCATATGTAAAAACACAATATGCTTGAATACAGTGTTAATGCATAGGGAAAAAACCAAACAACAGAGAAACAACAGTTTACTTTAGCTGTGTGCCAGATATAATACATGTTATGTTTTAATGTGCCTGAGACATCATCTTTAGAACTTTCTACTGTGTATTAAAAAGAAAAAGCATCTTTTTTGCATGATATTTGGGCATGTTTTTCTATGTCTCACTGATTTCTTTTTCTATTTCTTCTCCTAGGCACCCAAGGGGAAAAAAAAATCACCCCATGTCCATGACAACAGACAGCTCTTCTGATGAACCATAAAATTCCTTGCCTCAGAGATAAGACAGCTCATACAAAGGAGCATTTGGCCCCTGAAATTTTGTTGCTGCTGACATCATAGAAAATACATGACAAAAACACTCTTTGCCAAAAACTGAAATCAAGATTTTCCTTCTCTTTGGAGACTAAAATCAAACTTCCTAACTATGAGAGTTTTTAAAATATTTCCCACTATTTCCTGTAAGACAGAATCAGGCACACAAAGCAAAGCTAATGCATATATCCACTCAGGAATATTAAAAATGCTATTACAGCATTAAAAAATAAACCTATCTCCTAACAGTGGATTTAAAGAAACTCTCAGCAACTGAAAATCTGGTCCCAGAGTCAGAAGCAGCAAACAAGCAAAGCAATTAACTGAAAAAAGACAAGGGCTTGTTTTAGCAAGCCCTCATTCCACTTTTAGTCTATCATAAGTATATAGGAAACCTAAAAGCAGGCAAGGTAGCCAGACAGGATATTTTTCCTTACCCATAGACACCAGAGTCTTTTCGGAGAGCTGCATCTTGCAGACAGTCAATACTTGGTGGAAACTTGAAAAACAGGTTTTAAGCAAAAACTCTTCTGAGAATTAGATCCAGACTCAAGAGGCTGAAAGCATCACTCAAAACAGCCAGTTTAATTTATTCAAAGAAAAGCCACATAGATCAAGGTCGGGTAAGTAGGTAAATAAACCATTGTCAGCCCCTTCTTGGCAAAGAAAGGTACCATGAAAAGCCTGCATTAAAGGAGATCTCTGCGTAGGAAATGAAGGAGTCTCAGGTAGAGACATTTGATTTTTTTTTCAGAGTGTGGCACAGGGGAGCGTGCACTGGCTCAACCTGTTGTAATCTAACATGTGGGTTGCTAGCTGTTGCGATGATATTGCAGCAGCCTCTTCATTAAAGGAGCTGTGTCTTTAGCAGCAATGATTAATTTTCTACATATAAAATCAAGACATTGTCACTGCTGCTATTGCTCTCTGTTGCTCTTCCGCCTTTTTTTTTCCTTCATTTTTTTTCTCGTAGTGAGCAGGGAGGAATGCAGAGAAGGATGGATAGGTACTATATGTTTCTTATTTGCTCAGCTGACAATCCTTTTGCTACTTCATTTCACTTTAATAGGATCTTCTTGTTACCCACCTACTGTATCTCAGCATGGAAAATCCTGGCATCAAAAGGTTGAAAGCTGGAGGCAAAACTTGCCTCCCTGCAGCTCTAGACGAGGTCAGGATGAGACAGTCATTTGGTTGCTTTGCAAACAGTATTAAGGCAGTTCAAGGAGGTGTAGGTAAAGGACATTATCTTCCTCATGAATTAATCTCCAGCAGGCTTCTGCTCTTTCCAAAGGCAGAGAAGATGAGGGAAGAGTCACACGTATTTTTTGAAAGTGTATAACTGTCAAGGAGAAGTGGTCAAAGGATTTTTTCCGTATGAGATGTGAGTGCATTTTTGTTCGACTTGTGTAGGAGTGTGTGTGTGTGTGTTTGTCCAAAAAGGGACCCTGTGACAGAAAGATGTGAGTGTGGCAAACAAAAAAGAGTGGAAACTCTGTCTGGGCAGCCTCCAGCTGTGTGTTGGTGTGCAAGGATCTGAGTGTGCACCTCTGTGGGGATTCACTCGTAGGCAGCACTGGGACCACCTGCACAAGCCCAAGACAAGTTCCTCTGATATATTTGCTGATGAGTTTCAGAGAAAAGGCATCCCTGGTTTAAAATAGCCTCTGAAATATACTATTAAAGCCTTACACTTAACACCAAAACTGCTTTTGGAACTCTACCTGCACCTCTATTTCCCAGCACTTACTCTGGGGTTTAAAATCCAATGTCTTACGTGAAGTCTCATTGCAGGGGGGATGTTCCTGACAGCTGGATGGGAGACACCTCCTTTCTTGGTCTGGAGGAAACTGAGGGTAAGATGAATGTGACAAAGAACCAAAGGGGGTTAAATCAGGCATTTGTGTTGGCAAGGGGAATGAGGCGGGGTGGAGGGGAGAAATTTCAACTCTGCAAACAGCAGACCTGACATTTCTGCTGTTTGCTCGGCACAGCGGCAGGAGAGAGCACGCTGGGAAGCGTCTGTGTACCACTTCCCTCTGCTGGAGGCAGCTCAGACTGTTACCTGCCTCCCTCCATCCCACAATATTTCTATAGGTACTAAAAATGCTCCAACCTCTATCGTCTGGTACAGCACTGATAATGAAGTGGCCACAAATCCTTTCAGTAACTTTCATTTATACAAAAATACCAGTGCTGACTGGGGGTGGAACACAGCAGCTCTTCCAGCACAGAGAAAAAACAGGAGGAGAGGAAAGGGACATGTATTGCAGAGATTGTTTAAGCTGACACGTTTTGAAAGGAGCCAGAATACCACAGCCTGGACATGTAACACTTCTTGAAAGAAGAATGAACTGTCTGATTGCTCACAGCTTTGCACAGCCACGCACAGCCTCCCCCACCTCCAACACTCCACAGCACCAGTTAGGGAGTGCTTTGGGGTTGTTTAATGTACTGGTGTCTGTATAACCATGCACTGATCAAGTTTGTTTTGGAGCTTGTGCAAGATCACAGGTCAAGGGAATGTGGGGGACTGAATGAATTAGTGGAGAGAAAAAGAATCTGTCTGCAAGCTGTCTTCCCTGTTCACCTCTTGCATCATCTTCAGGCATTAAAACACCTAGTATAATACTGTGTAACTGATGGGTCTCCCCATCTAATCCTTTACTTAGGGTTTGTAAACATCAGTGGTTTTATGCCCAAGGTCAGCTATAGGCTATAGAAATAGATAGCTCAGGTGGAAATGGATTCTTTTTTTCCTCTCTTGAGTATGTAGAACATTTCCTAATGTTTAAGATGTTATATTTGCCCTTAGGTATATCCTAATGACATTCCCCAGTAATCTTGTGGGACCAGCCCCAGCTGGACCAGCCCCAACAAGGCCAGGTTGGATAGGGCTTTGAGCAACCTGTTCTAGTAGAAAGTTCCCTGCCAATGACAGGGGCTGGAACGAGACGATATTTATGGTCCTTTCCAACCCAAACCGTTCTGTGATTCTTTATTCTATGGCCACCACTCTTGTAAGGCCATTGAATGCCTCAGGCTTTAGGAGTACAGGTAGTGTGAAAGTCCTGGAGAGCCAGGGCTGGCCAGCAGCCTGGGGGTTTTGATACTCTGCCATTTTGCTGATATCAGCCTTGTCATTATCCTCTCATGAGAGCTCTTGTAAGAGGAATCACAATCTAGTAGCTCTTTGCCATCAATACACTAAAGCCTATAAAGATTTTTTTTAAGAATCAGAGTACCACTGCAGGAAGACACAAACGTATTACACAACAATTTACAGTTCAGGAAAGCACTATATTCATTACAAAGATATTGTCCATTAGAACATGAAAAAAGAGGTCAAGTTTATGTTTTGTGCAAGAAATGTTCCTGTTTACCTACTATTTCCCTCAGATAAACCAATTTTGTAAAGGACGTGTGTTACCCCTAGTGTTCCTGCCACCCTGATGGCATAGTAGACCGTGCTACCTCTTTAGTCATAGTCACCCACACCACTGTTGAAACAAAGTTTGCTCTGTGATTCGTATTGAATCTTAGCTGTAAATCCAGCCTCAGTAAAACAAATCAACAAATACCTCTTTTGTAAGAAAAATAGAGAGTGAGTAAATACAGAAATATTCCATCATTTCACTACTTATTTATTTATTTTTAAGGGGAAAGGGATGGCAATTGCCTCACAGACTGAATGATGACACCTATCTACGCCAACGGAGATGCTTGCTGCAAACAGGAGCTCATTTTTGTTAAATAAGCTGCCAAATGAGGGTGTAAATAAAAAGAAATCAAGTTTTTTGTATCTCACATGTATGTATCTACACTGGCATTTAACTTTGCATCAGATGAGTGCTATTGAGCACCCCAATATGTTGACAGCATTTTAGCATTTCTACAGGGACTAGATGGTTAAACTAGTAGGACAGGTCTTGTTATGATTATGGAAAAAGACAGCTGAGAGAGACTAAAACCATGGTGTATCCAGATATTCCTAGGTGTCAAGGCAGAATTCTTCCTAAAGATCTCTGACACAGACAGGAGCTGTCATACAAAAGTTGTCAAATATAGGTGGAAAAATTAGGGAAGAACAGAATAATCTGTCTAAGTACTGTCCCTCCAGTTAAATGCCTCACCCTTGAATTTTGGGAAATTTCATAATGACAGTTGTGTAAAACAGAAACTATGGGTTATTAACTCCCTTTGGAAAGTAATTACTAAGTTTATCCCATGTAAAACTGCACTGAAGCCGAAGAAAATACAGAGCTGAGGTTAGTCTGTAGTGGCCACTCATGTCTTTGAGATTTTAATCTCTTTGGAAGCATAAAAAGTTAGATTTCCACTTTTGTATCAAATCAATGGCAACCTCCATAGGTACTTCTTTATTCATATTTAAAAACAACAACAAGAAAAAGAAATAAAGAAATAAAGAAACAAAGAAGAAGGAAAAAAGAAAAAGAGCAGAAAAAGATGGAGAGGAAAAGCAAAAACAAAAAAGAAAAAAGAGAAGGAATAGGAAAAATGGAAAATATAAAGGAAAAACAATGGAAAAAAAACTACAGAAAAGAGAAAAAGGTAGCCAGAATGTTTTAAGATGTATAATAAATGATTGTTATTTTAATGAATAGGAAACAACAGATTTTCTTCTGTCTTTCTTCCTTCTGATAAGGAAATTCTGATTTCCTTTCTTCAATGAAGGAAAGATAACTAAGTGAAGGAGCTTACTGGTCACATAAAAGATGCGTTATTTCCAATAGCAATTGATCTCTGTCTAATATTCCTGATTATCTCCACCTGTATGAAGTAATTTGGTAATGAATGCCCCAGCATGTAGGGTATAGTACTGGATATGATGTTAAATATAAATCTCTCTAACTGACTTTTAAAACTATTTCCATCCTACTTTTTCAAGTATTCCTTGTCATTGCCACTCTCCTTTGACCAGAACAAAAAAATCAGACATATAAACAAAATCAGAAAGGGAATACACTTTGAGGGTGACTTCCTGTGCAAAGGGAATGGAAAGGAAAATAATCTTCCCTCTCACTAGAGGAACTGCCTGTAGTAAGGTGAGCCTGAGCAAGGACAGTGATGGAGGGAGAGACCTGACGCAAACCAAGATCTGGACCAAGAGCTTTCCAGGGATTGTAATATTTGGCTGAGGACAGAGTGGTTTGGCAAGGCTACAGCCAGTCCATCAGCCTGCTGGGAAAAGAACGGGGACATGAGGCTGATGAGGGAGGAAACACTGACCTTAATTTTGTTTCCAAAGATGCTATTTTTTTCCCTAAGTTGAAAAAAAAAAAATCAAAACAAAAAACAGCAACAAACCCAAAATTATGTAATGTGTTTTTGTAAAGGTACAATACAAAATGAGATAGCATGTGTGGTTTACTGATAGGTGAAAACTGTTCCGGTCTGTAACTGTTAATGCACAGTCTGAGTGGTGCTCCAGCCTCCATGGCCTCTTTCCACAGCTCTCCCAGGGCTCTGAACAGAGAGTGACACAGTGAAGTTTGAGCCCTTAAGACAATGCAGTGCTGAACCTCAATTTTCCTCATCCAGAAAAGTTAAATAATAAAGGTTTTCTGAACCTTTCACAGGTCTATGCTATCCTGTGCTAGAAAGAAGGCCAATTTTGTTAAAATATTTAATACAAAATGTTTTCCCACTGTAAGAATGTTTTCAGAAGAACCGAAGCATTTCACCATCAGCTTTATAAAGCTCTGTCAGACGCCAAACTACAATAAATATTATGGAGCTAAATATTACTTTATCATTCTTGTGGATTTTGGTTTTACATAGTAATAGTAATAGGTGTAAGGTTCTCCTCAGTGTGTCCCTGAGAAGGACAGGGCTTTGTCTCCTGCTATTTTCGATTCATCGGTGTCTTGTGCTTTGCTCTGTACAAATGTTTGCAGTGATTTGTAAGTGGTCTATGCAGAGGTAGACCCAGCTGAGAGTTATTATTACACTCATACAGCTTTATGCATTGACCGAAGATAAAATACACTCATCTCCTTAATACTATATATACACTTTCTCTATATATAGCATTAAAATGTCCTTACTGATGCTCTAACCACAGGATCAGTAGCTTGCTTTTATATTTCTACTTCTTTTTTTTTTTTTTAGACCTACCACAGCAGTATGCAGACTGAATCAAGATAGCTCTGTTTAGTTTTGTTCCAGACTATATAGTTTCTAATGTTGCAGGGACACAGTGGTTCAGAGCATAACTCTTCAGATCAGGAGTCTGGACAACTGCTACTAGGCACTCAAGTCTTAACTTCTTTGTAAACTGAGGAGAGCAGTGATTTGTAAAACAGCCTTGAGATCTGTGTCAGGTAGATGCCAAGCATGACTATAAATATAATTTGGTCAACCAAAGGGGCTGGAGCCAAGCCCTTTCAGAAGTACATTTTAAAATCAAGTATGCTAAAAATCTCTGGCTCCCCTATTTAAGCTTTCAAAGCTTGCCAGATCATCCACATTGAATTTAGACAGATAATTCCAGAAAGAAGGAAATACTGTTAACAAGGCAGGTGGCTTTGTGCAAGCTCTCTTTGACCACTAAAATCAGGAATATACTTATGAAATATTATATCAGAGTTAAGATAGTTAGAAGACTGCATTCTTCATTTAGCAGAGATCTAGAATTCCAAAAAGGGTTTTGGGCCACTAATAAGAATAAGGGCAAATATGTGCTCCTACACAGAATAACGGTCTGGCAAATTTTCTTTCTCTCCATTACCACTGATTCCTGGTTGAAAAGTCCATAATGCATGGTAGCTGCAGCAGGTCTGCTAAGATTTCTAAAGGAAAGTCACTGCAGCCCATTGCAAAATCTCTTCCCAGTTCTCAAGGTTCAGTGACCCGTGGGTCAGTGCTGTTAATGTGGATTTCTGTGCTGGTGCAGCCATAGTGTTAACTGACAAGGCTGACAGTCTTGCTAATTTATGCAGGCACCAAAAAGAGAGCTAACCCATAATTTTGTTATGTTTTCAGGGCTTGACTTTTGTTCTAAATGTCAACAGGGTGTGCAAATGCCATGCAATTCTCCCTTAGGACTTGGCTCAAGTTCATATGGAGATACTTCGGAGAGTGTCTTGTATTCATGAACTTAAAAAACTCAGCTTAAATGTAGAAAAGTAAAACTAGTCTTATAGACAATATAAAAATATTGTATAAACTCCCAAGAACCTCTATATATTTGTGCATAGATATGCACACATATGTACACAAATGCACATATATATACACGCATACATTCTATGCACACAGGATTTCAAGATAAACTCATTGGTCAATTTTAAACAGTTCAATTTACCTCCTTGTATTGTGTTTGTAGCTGATTTACTGATTTTCTCCATTTTTCTTTTAATTACTATGTTGAAAATTTCTTAGATTGATAGTGCTGGAAGCTGTCTCTTCAAAAGGAAGAGCATATAAGCACTTGAGAGGAAACTCCTCCAGACTACTCCAACAGTGCACCTCAGCTTTTTTCTGCATAGAAATGCTTTTAGGTGTGAAAGACCCGATGACACAAAAGTTCCTATGTAGATCCCTCCAGGGCGTGGCAGTGCTGAATTGCTTGGCAGGACTGAATGGAAATACCTGTGCAAAAATCTACCCTTGCACTTGCCCATGCAAAGAGAGGTCTTGTGCTGATCTTAACTGAGTGCTGATCAGCAAGGCAGAGCCTGTTCTTGACTAGGATATAGGGTGTTTTAGAAGTGAGTGTTTTCCTGGACACGTGGAGTAGGTTAAAAAGTTTGAAGAAGAGAAATTACAGACAGAAGACCTCTCTGAAAGTCTCTTTTCTTTTGGTAACACTCCCAGATAACTTTTCTTGATCAGGAGAGCCTGGGAGAATTTGAGTGAAAAATTTTAAAAAGCTGAAAAAAAGTAGGGAATTTTAAAAAGTAGGAATAGTCTTAGAATCAGGGAATGAACAAAGGTATGTGAACAAAGCATAAGAGACCCAATTTTTTCATAGATATTTAGATTATCCAAATTCAATTTAATCTATGATATCTGATCATCATAGCAAGCTTCATAGTAGCTCAGCTGGTTTGGTAGTTCTGAGCTGTTATCCCCTCTCTGCCAGATCTGCCATACGACAATTACACACATTAAGAATTCAGCTATATTTAGTAATAGTGATTGAAAAATATTTATAAGACCACACACACACACAAATTCTTTTCCATTTGTAGTCTTGGACAAAGACACCATTTATGATCATAAAAACTAAACCTTGCCATCCAACCACTACCACTATCTAGCTTCATCTCTTGTACTGCTCAACTCTCATACCAAACACTTCTTGTACAGAGACCAGTAGACTTACTTGAAGACAGCATCAATGCTGGTCTTTTTTATCACCATACCGGGGGAGGTAAAGAATTTTAAAGCTGCTGGCTAATACTTTTCCTTACTGGCTGAACATCACTTGAGCATGTGATATGCATTGCAGCATGCAGAATGTTTGGCATCCCAAATCTTTCCTTGTCAGAGCAGGAGCAGTACCTGATCCCATAACTACAATGGCTTGATTCCTTGAAAAATTGCTATCAGCTATTGAGTTTTTCAGATTTATTCTAGCACAGGTTTTAAAGGCTGTCTGTAGAATGTCAGTGTCAAAGATGAAGCTGATTTTATTCCTGTATTTTGGGCTCTTGAGTTAAATGCAGATTTTTGAGATGTCTTTCTGAGGCTTTCCTTATTAATAAGTGTTTTCAGAAATAAATGTTGGTTGTCACAAAAAAAAATTGTTTCGCACTTCTGTTTTGTTTCCTGTCATTTGGTAAATTCTTGAAATCAGACATTTAAAATGGTAAACAGATGTTCCAATAACAATTAACAAATATTTCTCTGAGTGGGGAGCTAAAAAAGCCTTTAAACCTTGGAGTTTCTATTCTACACTATCCACAGCCCCCCTCCACCACAGCAGCCCCATTCTTTTTCCTTTCTTTTGCTTTCTTTTTCCCCCTATGATTTCAGCTCCCGCTTCCAAGGCCTGCAGATGTCCCGTAGATAGCCATTTTCTCTAGGTACCCTCCAGGCCTCCTGGCTCTCTTCTAACTCTAGCAATTACCTGCTGGCAAAAGGTACCTTGTGTGCTGTGTGTCTGGTTCCAAAATATATGTGTGGTAACCGGTCATCACTACATACAAGCTGACTGTGCGGGGTCAGACCATGCAGAAAAATGTCCCGTCATAACTTACCTGACCAAAGGTTGCTCCCAAACTTGGAGGGTATTAATTTCAGTCTTTTCCTCCCACTTTCTCATCAATTTTCCTGAAACTTATCAGTACCTCATCATATTTTCTTGGAGATGTCTAGTTCTTGTTCAACATGACTAATTCAAAAATGATCTCAAGTTTTAGTGAGGGAACTGATAAACAGATGGACAGGCAGAGCAACTGCATAAGGCTTCAGGAACCCAGAGAGAAAATTAGACTGTCACCAAGTTTGTACTCTCAGGATCTCAGGAGATTTGGTATCTGTTCATTAATTCCATTTCATGATGTTCCCTCATCAGAGAGAAAAATATTACTGCTCTTTAATTTATAAATGGGTCAACAGAAGCATGAAGAGGTCAGGAGACTTCTCAAGGTCCTACACAAAGTCTGTGGTGAGTCTAGGGATATTTTTTTGACTGGCCTGTACTGTAACCTCAAAGTCACTGTGTACTCAACTGGGTCTTTAGTAAAGGTGTGACTTTGCCATGAAGCAGGATTAGGAATAAAGGTGCAAACCATGGAGAACCTCTTGGGATAGCTTTCATGACCTGATTTATTTAATCCTTGACCCATCCCTGTGACAGGCAGCAGGTACTGTCCCCTGAGGCACCATCCCTGCATGGGTAGAGGGGCAGAAAGGGTAAGGGACACAGACATCACTTGCAGGCTCACTAGACTTCTGAAGATTAAAGTTACTACTCCTGATACCCATCTGGTGAGCCCTTGGATCCACACATTTGCCTTGCATTTTCTCAGCTTCCTATCCTCAGGTCCTGTCATATCCCTTGGGTCAAGTCCTTTCTTTCCCCGAGGCTCCTCTTGCATAGATACTGCACATGCCCAGCTTTTTCCTGTAACTAGGTTTGCACCTGCACCATCTCCCCTCAAGTTCAGATCCCTCCTCTTGCTCAACCTTATTCTGTTAGCCACTTCCTCTTGCTTCCTTTTCTTGAAGCAAATGAGAGCTCCCTTCCAGAAAACATCCCCAGTGGACCTGAGACTTGGACAAAAAGTAAATAAACATTGGGAGCCATAATACAAAATTCTGCCTCTCAGTGATGTCAACAGCAAAAATTTTATTCCTTGAATCTTTCCTTGCCTAGAGTTACACAACTTGCTCTAAAAGTCTAGGTCTCAGCTGAGTTGCCCTGGATTTGTTGCACATTTTCTTTACAGCAGCTGTCTTAAAATTCCTTAAACTCCTTGGCCATGACCCTGTCCCCTGGTCCCTATCTCCTGATTTGGTTTGGTGACCTTCTCTTTATGAAATAAAGAGAGTTTAGAGATGTTTACCAGGGAAATCTCTGTCCTTCAAACTCAGCTTTGTTTTCCCAGACTGAATGGCTCTTAAAACCCTGGGAGTTTGTGTGATTAAGGACTCAATGAATCCCATGAAAGACTCTGTGATTTGCACAGCTATTGGTATTTTAAACCAGAGTGCTTAGGTCGTCCTACACCTCATGATATGAAACATGTTTACACTTATGACTCTAATTATTTTTAATCAAATTAAGTGGCTGCTATGTTTCCCTTATCAACATGTCTTGAGAAAATATAGCCTCAAGACCATCTGAGACAATTTTAATAAGCCACAAATATTTTGTATGTGTTTTATCTTCATTTCTCAAATGTTGCTTTGCCAGTGGAAAAAACACAGAGCAAAAAAAGTGACATTATTGTTAAAGACAAAAGGGAAGGGAAGGTTTGG
>VYXC01009631.1:1483050-1498492 GCA_013397175.1 Platysteira castanea | reverse complement strand
AATAAATGCGATACAACACAAAACAGCAACATAACATCCCGAAACCCAGAAGGCCATACTCTAGAGGATGTTAGCAGAACACCAGTTTTCAGGAAGATATTTAAATATATGACCATGTAGGCATACCCTGAGCACACCCATAAGCCACACAAGACAGCTGAAACTGCTTTTACAAGGAAACATTTGATTACAAAGTAGGTAACTAGGGTTTAAACAAACTCTCTTAAACCTCAGGATCTCAAGTCCATATATCACTTTTTTACACAGGGGGAACAAAGACTGATCCAGAAGCAAGTTTGATCATCAAGGACTGACTGATGGATAAGAATCAGGCACCAAGTTCACTCCCAGCATTTCTTCAAACCACTTGTCTCTGCCTTATAGCTATGTCACCCATTGTGCAGAAGACAACAGAGAAGGATCACTTGGAGGAGGAAGTGACTAGGCTACCGCAGAAGCAAGGCCTAATTTTACCTCATCCTGACTCCATTAGATGAAGCTCCTACTATTCAGCATAGGCCTATGCATCCAAGCACTCATCTTAGATACTCAGACATGCCTTTAAACTGGCATGGAGCAGATCCCATCTGTATTGCTAAGGGCTCACACAAGCCACCAAAATGAGCCTACCCAAGAGGGCACTCCAGCATTATACTAGAAGTTCTAAGGATTGAGCGTTAAACTAAGAGCAGCACGTTACTAATCAACTACATCCTTACTACTCTGCTATTTGTGCCATTCTCCAAATGTGTTTAACACCGAACAAAGTAGATATGAAAAAGATGATGGGGGTAACTGACATTATAGTCCATTCTCTTCACTGAGGCAACTTTCTTTTTTTAAATAAAAATCCTATCAAGTTGTTGACAAAGTACTTAGAAAATTAGATGGAAAACTGCAAGGTACCATTACAGAACATACCATGACCAAGCCATGCAGGTTCACATAGGTTATGTGGCTTATTGTATTCATTAAAGATTCACTACAACTGTTAGTGGGACTGTTAATGGAAGCATTCAAGAGAGGAAATTGGCAACCAATTCATTCTCTCTAATTGCAATATACTTTCAGTTGTCTCATGTAGCATTCAAATGCCTTGCAGAAAACAGCATGTAACTGCATAGTGTAGTAACTAATAAAATTAGTCTACTGTGTTCTTATTTATCTTTTAGTAATTTGTCTGATTTAATACCTACTAGCTACACTGAAGTCTGACACAATGCAGGAACAACATTAATACTGTCTTGCTAATCAGAAAGAAAATTTTAGCCCTCCTCCTTCAGAACAAGAACTGTTCAGCACACCTACATGATGAAGGTAACACTTCATAACCATGTAGAAGACTGCACTGAATCCCAGAACTATGAGCATAACCCACACAGACTCATCACACTGCTTCCATGAGAGAAACAAGGAATGCCACCCCCAGGGCAGAGTGGACATCACGGAGTTGACTGTTACCAGCAGAAAGTCAATATAAACCTCAGGGTAACTATTTTCAGAGCTCTCGGAGTAACAGATACACAGCAGAGGGACACTCCTGTCCTGTATCACAGCACAGGGCATACAGAGAGGTAGCACATTCCTCAGGTTCATTTTCTGGTTCTAACAGACATTTTTTTCCCTTTAAGACACCTTCAAACAGGTGTGAGAATCAGCAGCCATCCCCACCACCTGGCAGCTTCCAGAGGACTTGGAATACCAGACTGAAACCACCACCTGCCCAAGAGAAGAGTTGCAGCAAGGGGGTGGAAGAATGAGTATCTGCATTTCAGTTTTCTTATATTTGGACCTAGAAGGGTAGTTACTGTACTCCCAGCCTTGAGCACCAGATGAAGAATCTAGTGCAGAACCTTTCATATTGATTACAACTGATCCATATCACCAAGGACTACCAAAGCCAGAACACAGTTAATTATATTTAGGGCAGCTTAACAAAGACATATCTGCACTAAGCTCAGAAAAGACTTGTGAACTTAATGAAAATCTTCCATGTAGGACAAGTTTATTTGCAGTGTAATGGATGTATAAACAGACCTACAAAACAGAAAATTCAACAGCAGTTCTATGTATAACCAAAGACAAGAAAAAAAGCTGCCATCACACGCCTCTGCCCGTCCCTGTCAGGAAGAGAGCACTATTGACAGATAAGAGAGGCTTACAGGTTTGCAGTATCAGCCAGTCTTATCTCTGCTCTGCAGCCTTAGCCAGAAGACCAGACCAAGGATGAGAATAAAGCTGATTGAGCTAAAACCTGATGCGGTTTCTTCCTTTTTCCCTTGAAGCACATTATATGGAAAATATAATTACCAGTTATTTTAATGCTGCAGCCACCCACTACTATTATGCCAAAGTCCTATACTATAAGCATAGCTGGAGATGTTTTCCCCAATAAAGTATTTTTATTTTAAAAATCCCAACCTAGTAAGCCTTCTTATGCTGGTTGTTCTTCTTGGAACAGCCATCTTGTCTGCAGCATCTGTACTGAATGAGTTTTAAAAATATCCTCTCCTCTCTCCCACCACCCCCCAAAGAGAGATAATAGTCTCAGTGGCTTGATCTCCAGAAGATACATTATGATGCTTTCACAGATTTTTCTGGTAATCCTATAGATCAGACTCTGAGCTGCTGCAGACTGGTGACAGTGAATCTGATTTCAGCAGAGTTATGCTGACTGGACCCGCTGAGACCGCAACCATACAGGTCTCCTGCTAGGGTCCACAAAAAGCTTGTCATTGCTAAAACATCAAATCTTTGCTTACTACTGATTCAGGATTCAGTTTGACCTATTGTATCATTTCTGAGATTTTAAGTACATTTGTATTGTATCCATCTGTCACTTTTGAGACATTCCAGTACCTGTCTGCAATAAGCAGAGTTTTATTGCAATTGCTTCTAGAATGAGCAAAGACAAGAATCACAGACCTTTTCAATATTTAATTATCTAATATTGCATAGGCTGCTGCGAATTTAGAGGAAATTATGTTTATGACTCATGTGCTAGTATTGGAGGAATTTTTCATTAAAAAGTAGCCCAAGGGAGAAGAAGGAAAAAAAATCCCAAACCAACCAACCACTGCTAAAAGCTCAATATCACCACCTGGCTGACTCAATTTCCAATGACAGTGTATCCAGTCAGGTACAGCACTGGTGTTCCGCTCCTAGGAAAGGCTTATCAGCCAGACTTCAGATGCTGAGTCCAAAGTGGTGCAACACTCTTCAGGACAGAATTTCAGACAATCCTAATCTGTAACCATTCCTGGATTTTGTACCCATTGTTTAAGTCTTTTTGTGAAAGAGGAGACACCTTTCGAAAGAGAAATAGTCATTCTCACCCCAATATAAGATTCACACCCCCTCCTTTTTTTTTAATAAAAGATCAAAGAAAATACTTAGTTCTCTGAAATAACTACTGGAGACAAATTCCATATCGCAGTTTTTTTCTGAAAGCCTAAAAGCCTTATTTCTCTTCACTCCACAGACTATTACAGAAATAATTTGGTCACATATGAGCAGAAGTCCCCAACTAATAAGCATTAACTTGCTATACCATGTTTAGAGGTCATTAGAAATATTACTGAAACACTATTTCCACACAGCTGTTCCATTTTGCTGTGAACAGCAGAAACACTCAGTGGAAAGAAATCCCTCCCATTCAGTTTCTCTCTTAATACTGGGCTCATTGTTAAAACAACAGTTCCTTGCCACTAACGAGCCTTACATCCCAAGAAATTTGAAGGAGTCTCTTGCATTAAAAGCAAGTATACCTTTCATCTTTAACATAACTCCTACTATGCAGCTGTTGAGAGCCACCACTGTAGTGCTCATGTCACACAGGAACACAGAATTACAGGAAAAAATTATGAATTTATAAGTGTTTCCTCTCAGGGTTTAGGTTTTGGCTATACTTTTACCAAGCAGTATCTAATCACAGATAAAGGAACAAAATCATTACAATAAAAGCAGACATAGGTCTTGCTTACTACTAGACCATTACTTTAGCTCTGAGTAAACCTTCCTATCAAGAAAACAGGCCTTCAGCTTTTCCATGTAGAAAATTGAAGATAAGGATAGTCAATATCTACCTCAGAGCATTAGAGTTGAACACATCAAAAATAAATTTTTTCAAGAAGTGAAACCTTTCCTCCTTTGAAACCAACTTACCTGACTGAAATTCAAAGCTACAAGAAAGGACAAGTTTCCCAGATGCTATAGTTTCTCTTACCAAAATCTCTACAGACATGATCTTCTACTACTTTTCTCCTCTTTTAAAGTCTTCCTATCTGTGTGCATTAGCTTCTCTTGCCCACAAATTACTGATCTGGGGCTCATTAGTGTAAATGGAGCTGTAATAATTGTCACCAGGTAGAACTTGTTACCTAAGCCATTTTTCTGGTGAGGAGTTATTGAACTTAACTTGTCATTATGTTACCCCACCTCAGTGAGAGTTTCTAGCTAACTTATTTTCACTGGGTTTTTTCTAAGTGTTGATACTACTACGGCTGTCTTTTACATGTTATTTTTTAATTTATTTGTAACAGTATGCATGTTAAAACCTGTATAAACAATCAGAAGAAGTTACTGTAATTTTTTCCGCCTATTTTAAAGCTTAGTTCTTCTTAATGAACATATTATTTGAGTGGTCTTTCATAATTCCTCTTATTGTGAACTGATTTTCCATTATACATGTATATAATAGGAAAACTCCTTGAATATCTCTTCGTATCTTTTGGTGTATGAGGTAATTCTAAAGCATCTATTTCTGCTTTGACCTTAGTTTTATCTACTTGCCTTTCTTCTGTTAATCCAATTCTATTTTTGGCTACAGCCTCAGTCACAGCATAGTCTTCTAGCTGAAGCACTGCCAATCTTCTTAATGTAGAACTTCCCTTCCCCCTTCTTCAGGTTATTAATCACTCTTCTCAAATTTTAGTCTACAAAATTGGATATATCAATTTTCTTATTAGAACTGTTTATGTCAATATAGAATCATTGTAAATAAACAATTTAGACAATAAAAATAATGCCAAAACCCCTGCAGAAATATAGTTTATAAAATTACCTTGTAAAAATAAACCTTTCTAAGAAGTAGAGGATTAAATAAAAAGTCATGTTCTGTTTATTTTGTCCAGAATATCCAGGTGGACTTCGTTTCATGAGGTCTGACACCACCAAAGCCAGATGGCAACTGTGAAAAAAAAAAGTATCTCTAATGGCTGTAAACTTACTAAAGATGTATTTTTGTATACGACCTTCTGTTTCCCAGCACCATACAAACACTGTGTAGCTGCCTGTAATCTTCATATTGCCCTCTGAAGTAGATAACTAAAATTATTCCCTTGCTCTGGAGACACTGATGACAAAATACTTGGAACTGCAGTGAAACAGCTTTAGCTCCTCACAAGCTACCACATCACTGCTGCTTTTCTCTACCTCAGTAAATTTTGTGGCTTCTGCTTAGGACACTAATATTTTATTACTGAACGCTAGTTTGTGTACTAGTTCTGATGGAAATAAAAAATATGGTTGTTTACAGTTGCTGAGTCCCAAATTAATGACAACGTACACTCCAATAGTACCATCTGCCCTGATTAGATTTGAACTGGTACATGGAAACATAAATCTTTTCATCTCATCAGTGGGCAAATCTGTTCTGATTTGATTTGAAGCCTGTAAAAGAACGATGCAGAAATTCAGCAAGATGTTTGTGTCTGTAAAGTGCTGGGTATTTTAAGAAGGGACTTTAATTTTAAAAAAAGGGAGGAGGTTTCTTGTAGGAAGATCTAAGATTAACTCTTGCCCTCGGTTGTCAGGGTTTCTCTATATAGAAGATGACCCTGATAAGAGAGTTTAATGTCCCTGTAAACAACAGCACTCCTAACAGGAATGGCAAGTACACACACGCTGGGAATCTGGCTGTCTAATGAACCAAAAAGTACCAAGAGGAATACTAAATTATTTAAATCCCCTGCTATTTAGCACTAACACATCAGATTTATTATTACAGGTATTTTTTTCCCATTTTTCTCTCTTCAGGGTTTTGGCAGAAAGCTCTCAAAGAAAATGGTTTAGGTAATTAGCTGGCAGGCCAAAACTTCAGCAAAACCATCCAGTGTTGAGGACTGCAGAATCTTCTTCTTTGCAGTCCAGTCTTACTTGATGGTGAAAGTTTAGGACTGTTGAAGTCTCTCCAGCAGCCCAGGCTGGGAATACTTATGGGAATGCTCTCTCCCATGCCATGCTAGACACAGTCCTTTGCATCTAAACTGAATTCCTACCAGAACCAACACAGCTAAGAACATTTGAGGGAGATAGCATAGAGTATGGAGTCAGGGATGGAAATGGCCAGATATTCAAAGCAGGTGCGCCTACTGTGATACAAACCAGAATTCCTGTTTTCAGTGGAGTTCCTGCAACTAAAGAGGCCTTCTTGGGTCTACTGTTGGATTTTGGATTTTGCACATGTCCTATGAGATACTCTGTCACAAGAGAGGGAATGGTAATGGGGCGATGCTGTGCATGGGAGATACCGTGTTCACAGTCCCAACTAAGAGACCCATGACAGGAGGGCTGCCTGGAAGGCACTAGGGAAAGCTTCATCTGTGTTTACTGGACAATTTTAGTGACAGCATACAATACAACTCACAGTAGGAAGCTCACCTTCTCCAGAAAATGTGTCTTTAATTCTTACTGTTATAAGGGCTCAGCACTATATATAAAGACCTGAAAAAAATCTGTCGTGGTTTAACCCCAGCTGGAAAGTACCATGCAGCTGCTCACTGCTCTATCCCAGCTGAAACCGGGACAATGACCAATTTCACAAGATGGAACGGATCCAAAATAACTCTAAAGTAATGAGTTCCTTTGCACATTTGCATGGTCATCTACTAATACTTGCACTTTCCTGAAGTGTCTTAATTTGGGACCCAGACCCCCAAAATTTTTTTGCTTTTTCTGTAAGAAGTGAACTCTTTCTCCTCAGATATTTCAGCTCTTTCTAGCCACTCCTTTCTCTTTCTGAAGACTGATCACCCCACTTTGTTACCCTAATGAAGACTGGTAGGGTTTAAAAACTTTTCAAAAGCAGGATAAGCAAATTTCAGATCTATAAATAAAATTACTTTGATAAAAAACAGAGGGTCTGAACTTTTTTTTAATTGAAGATTGTAGGAAAACTTCAGCACAGATCAGGGTTTTAGTTAAGGGCTGATAGTGAATGGTGCCCCCGCTTCAAGCAGCACAAAATTACAATAAATGTGGCTAGGGCAGGGAGGGAGAAGGCTAGCACTCTCTCCTCCTCTCTGTCTGCTAGGCTCTTATGAAAGCTCCTTTTTTCCCCTACGACCAGTCAGGTAAATGGCACAAGGATGGCTTCCAGATGCAGACTTGTATTAGTGAAACTCTGGGAAGGGGATTTGACTGTTAAATCTGTAAAGCACAAGTGGTGCTCTCCCCATCCTGGGTAGCACCTGCGTACCTTAATTCCCCTGTCTCTCTGTCCCTCTTCAAAACAAGGCACAGGATTGATGTCGATGCACTTCAGTTCAGTAGCCATGGGACTACTGAAGCAGTAACTATGCTGAGCCTTCCCAGTGGTGCAGAAATGTTGAGTAAATGTCATCTGGAGTTCAGATTGAAGCTTCCAGGTTAAATCCTGATTCCCAGCTGTGTAACTGATATGACAAATGCAGATGTAACCTCTGTATCTGTTTCAGAGTTATGATGGCTGATGTTGACTTTGCACATATTCTTTCAGCATCTTTTGTCTCCCGTTTACAAATAAACAGCATCTATTAAATATGATGAGGTATGCTTGGAGTATTTAAAGGCACAAAAAAACCCAGGGTACTTGTTTCATATATCCTTTGTACAAGCATTGGGTTGAATGTTCCTAGATCTCACAGTTATGGGATCTTAGAATGCCTTTACTGTGTTTTGTACAAATAGGCATGACAGTGCTGGGTTAACAGGAGATAACACCTGAGCCCTCCTTCTGTTCAAAGTAGCAAATTAATCAGGGTGATGTTATTATAAGGAGATAAACACTTTGCTCTCACTCCTCCTGACTACCTGCTTATTTAATAAAATCAAATGAATGGGTTTGGTCATCTGCATTCAAGAAATTAGGAACTAAAAATCAAATCCTCGCAGTCAGTTTTAAACAAGATGTCAGGCTGCCTTCTCTCCTTTACAGAACCTATACACTAATGTTATTTGTGTTAATCCTGATTTCCAACACTCTAAAAGAAGGTAGGTTCATCAAACCAAACCCTTAACTAAAACAAACTGACCAATTTGTTGGACCTGTTTTGAACTAGTGCAATCATGGCTCTTCCATTTTAGTCCAGTGGAAGACAAGTTCTCATTTACCTTCTTCTTGCACTTATAGCCCAAGGCAAGAGTTTTCAAACTGACAATTATAACTAGAATTAACAAAAATACCCTATGTAAGGGGGGATAGCAGTGGAAATATATTTAAAATCTGAAGTATGTCTTACGAATCTTCATCACAACATGGAGTATTGAGACTTATTTACTGACACTTCATGTTCATTTAAACTGGTTTTAGTGCTCACTGCAAGGGTAAATACACCTGTAGCTGTCAGCTCCTATGAATGTCATGTACATGGATGTGATATTGTAACTACAGGGATTGTATCACTTCTGTGAGGAGTCCAAATAGGTGGTTGGACTGGGTCACTCATTAGAATCTGCATCATGTCAGCTTTGCTTTATCACACCTTGGCCTGAAACACAGAACTTTCCATCTTCTGTTTTCAGGTATTTTCACTCCATTGTAGCTTCCAGTAATCACATTAAAAGTGTCCAGGAATCTAGGATTACTGCCATGTAACTACCACTCAACCAGTGGTCTGAAAGCCAGGAACTTCGAAACAGGCAGGCATCTATCCACTCCTGGGGCTGGAAAGAAACTGTCCAGGAACTTTTCTAGTGGGCAGGATTCACTATGAAAAGTTGGCAAGAATGCTAATCAAAAATCTGAGAGCTTTCCTAACAAATACTGGAATAACTTCAAATCATACATTTTCAATATTGCTATTAATTTTTTTATTTTGCACTAAAAATAAAACTCCAAGCTCTGTAAAATCTGATTTTTTTTCTCAATCTTCAGCAGTGTCAATGATCTTTCCCAAATTATCCTTTGAGTGTACCAGATGAGAATTAGTTATCTAAAGCCCTCAGATGCCATGTCTTGGATCCCTGCAAATGGCAAAGGCTTAACTAGCTTAGCTAGAAAAGATAAGAGACTGAAAGGAAAATATTTGTGGCAAGCCACACTTAAGAGCTGCCCCAGAAGCAGAAAGATGTTGCTGCAGAGATATTCAACTGCCTTTTCAAAATCTAGTATGTTGCTCTGCTCTACCAGCTATACGTACAGGAAAGACTTGGTGAATAACGATCCCTTAAAAGAACATCTTGGCAATCAGGCTCTGCAGATACTGTCTCTAACAGATATTCTAGTATTTGTACTACTGCAGACTTAATTAAAATGTGCCACTATACAACATGGTACAGGAAAGTAAGTCTGAAACACTCCCTGTTATAGGTGCTTAGGATATTGCTTCACAAGTAGCCAATGAGCTCTGTCAGATTCAAAGATTATTTAAAGGCTATACATGACAGCTCAAACAAGACTGGCCAAAGGGAAATAAACCAGCCAAGAGTACCACCCTGTAGTGAGTCTACAGAGCATCACTTGGCAACCTTCCAGAAGAGCAGAAACAGGTGATATATTGTTCATAGGGCCCTCAGCAAGGCTTCACTACATTAAAAATGCTTTGTGAATCTGATTGGAAAGTGATCAGTTTTAGATGCTGACATTAGTTTTCAGATGATCATCCAAAATATCATCTGGAGCCAATGGGAGCTATCAGCTCGAAACTTCTTGAAGAAGGAAGAAAGGTTAATGATAAGAAAAGAAGGGAATGCTTTAGAGCAACATCACTTCTGAAGCCATAGATTTCCACGTTAAAAAAAACCCTGCAGAGTTGGCAGAGATCAAGACTGCACTCAAACCTTGTGGCAGTGGAAATGCAATACTAAATGACTATTGTTTCTACACCCAGTGAGTTTCATTCAGGAAGTACACGCAGCAGTTTAATCATCTTGGTGATAGTCTAGGACTCTGAACAGACAAGCCGATTTCCTTACAATCATTTTACTGTTATATATTTTAATTGTTCATGGAACTACGGTGGCAATTCTGCCAAATCACACTAGTATGGCAGTGCTTTTAGGTCTACCCAGCAAATGAGAACACTGACTCACCCAGCACGGGGAAGTATACTAAAAGCAGATACTGCTAGAGAACTAAAATCTGAAACAAAAGTCCTGTGGAGAGAGAGCGAAGGAATAAAGCAGTTTCTATAAATAGAGAGTACATCTGTCTGTTTGCAATGGAGTTATGAATACTCAAGAGAGTTCATATACTGGCTATACAGCAGAGTGGAATTTTTCATTTTTATTAAATACATTAATTTAATTTAATCCTAGAAACAGAAGAGTAGTTAAATATTTTATGTCCTCAATTAACTCCTAAATAACTGTATTCCTTATCATCTGAGTGGTTTGATCTTCAGTGGATTTATTTATGATCTCACCTCCCTCATCACAGTAGGGAAAAAAAATGTTTCTTCTGCCACTCTACTTAGGACCCTGGTTATTTATGAAGTTGCTCCACAGTAACTGTGCATAAATCACCTTTTTCTAATTCTAAATACCGAAGCAGAAGTATTTTAAATTCCCTCCTATTCTAATGCAAACTAAGTCTCACAGCCAAACAAGCTTTAAGCAAAGGCAGAAGTTCAGGCTGGCCTCCAGTCAGCCCTGTCACTGTCACCACCTCACTTTAGAGTTGTGCAAGATCCCACACAGCTTGAGAAGGCTCCCCTTTGTGCTACTATAGAAACATAGTAACGTAAAGCATGGGGTTTATTGTGATGAGCGCTTTGTCAAAAGGCATAATTGTCACTGGTGTTTACATAAATAGGATCGGGCCTTTGATGTGATTCAGTAAGCTGCACATTATACTGCACGACGTGCCAGTTAAACAGGGATGAAAAGAAATGGGAGGTCTGTAACACACCAAATTACCACCATGCAGTGTGAGTGTGTGCATGAACATACACAGACTAAAGTAGTCTGTCTATTCAGTAGTAACTTCTGCCACTAAACAGGTAAAAGTTTAGTCTTCACCTGGAAAAGTTTCTCGTCACAGAGCAGAATTTCTATGTGCCAATGCTTGCTCAATGTTTCAGTAACTCTTGGTGATGCTAATGGCCAGTTAAAGCACTTGCTGAGAAGTACATCCCTCTGTTCAGTCCCCACTGTCACTGCTCCTGCCAGGTACATTTCTCTCAGCAGAATAGGGCTTTTGTTCTTAGTTAAACAGCTTTAATAATAGTATTTGAAGAGTTTGTTAGCTCAGCACTTTGCTGATCCCCTTCACAGGGGTTGCTGGCTTAAAAATGCATCCAAGGCAACCGCTGATCCTCCTGCAAATTAGGATGTAGGTATCCCGTGAGTAGAGGTGACTTGAGTGAGCTTCAGGGTTAAAGCATTGTTACCTTCACCGTGCTTCTTACACCATCTGAACCTGTCCTCCACAAAACCAAATTATACCTTATTAGAAGCAGCAACAGCCACATGTAAATCGTGCAGAGATGATTACATATTTCACCTATACCTCCTGTGCACTTTATATGTATCTACAGGAATTATGTCTAACCTGTAAATGACTACAGATAAAATCAAAAAATCATTAAGGTTGGAAAAGACCTTCGAGATCATCAGGTCCCCCTTAGACTGAATACCATCATGCCCCCAAAACCTTATAGCAAAGAGCCATGTCTACTCATTTTTGAACATTTCCAGGCATGGTGACCCAGCCACTTCCCTGAGGAGCCTGTTCCAGTGTTTAACCATCTTTGCTCACAGATAAAAGCTCTGAGCAAAATACAAGTGCCAGTGTAGAGTTTTAGCTGCTCTGTATGATACTTCCCAACACTTGCAATCATGGTAATTGTATCATAGCACAAAAATAGCCCAAAGAAGTTCTTGCATAGACATTTCTCTGAAAAATGGAAGAGATAGGTCCTTTACAAAGAAGGGAGTAAGACTCTAGGATCAAAAACACAGCATAAACCATAAGCAAGTATTTCACAGGAAAAGTAGATGGAAAATGTATAAAAGGAGTATTGTTTCATACCATGAAATTATGTTTATTTTTCAGCTCCTCATGTCCTGGGAGAAGATTCTGTTACCACCTTTACACTAAAAATATTTTTCTTGCTGATGTGTATCACTGAGCAGTTGAGAAAACCACAGTAAATACCATCGAGATCAGTTGTACCTTTAATCCATTATAAAGTTGAAATTCGATTTTTTCCCTAAAAATAAAAATGCCATTGTATAATCATCCAATGTCTTATTGGCAGTTTCTTATTTTTAGTGATTTTAAGGAGGCAGGAAGGAGAAGAAAAAGTTAGTCTTTGATGTCTGTGGTTACAACAGTAAGGAGCTAGAGACTTTGAGAATAATTTAAATCTAATCAATTTAGCTCAGTTGGTACAACATTACAGCAATAAAAAGGTTTACTTGTACAAAGAAAAAAAATCGATTAATGAGCAAATGCATAAAAAGGAAGAGCAGTGATCATCTGAGTGGCAGAAGGTGACTCCCATCTCTAAATTCTCCTTTTCACATCATCTGCTTTTCTGGCAAGTGCTTTGTACCAGTGTTAAGCAGGTTTAAAACTCTATTAAATATAACAGTTACATTTTATACTGTATTAGCGCACGCCGAAGTCACACCACCAAATGCAGGAGGGTAGAAAATCTGAGACGAAAAGACATTGTTAGACCATCACAGAGGTAGTGTTCTTCTCGACTAAAGAAGAATGTCTATAAGCTACTGAAATACTTTACACAGTATGAAAATAAATCTCAGTGACCCAAACTAAAACCTAGTATTTTAGATTAGCAAAACTCCCTCGAAAGTAAACAAAACTAGCAAATAAACTAAAAGAGTTTAAAGCAGGAAAGCTCTTCTCTTTTAAGAAGGAGACAGAACATTTTGATACCTAGATGCCAAAAACCCTGCAATGGATAAAGATACTTGCCTGACCCTAACTAAGGATGACAAAAGGGTGACTGGTTCCCCTTCCACATCATTCAGCATAGAAGGGTCTTGAGATTTTGCGGTGCCACCACACAACCACAGCTGAACTGCCTGTCAGTGGACAGTGGCTCAGTCTCCAAATGTATGCTTTTACAGCTGGGTTCACACAGCCCAGAGTCCCTCACGTGAAGCTGTTTGGCCCCCATACACAGCAGCTCTGCACACCAAGCCACAACACTCTGAGAAAAACAGAGCTACCACCTTTCTGTGTCTGTTCCCTGCTGGAGTTCAGATTGTACAGGCTGGTAGTGAGCCACATCAGCACTGATCCAGGTGACCAGGTAACCATCTGATGGCTAACGCTGACACAAGCAAGGCAGTGGGAATACACAGGAATGGGGAAGGCAGGACTTCCTCTCTGGGTGGCAGAGAGATTGGTTCTGGTTGTCCTAAGTCACCAGAGCTGGCTCTGGTGTCCTAAACCAACTACAATCATATCCTTTAATAAGTCTGTGCAGTGAGTTACACAAACCTGTATTACGTAATTTTATAGACATTATATATACAACTATACTAGATATTACTCCTGTTGTCTTTAAAAATATTTGAGATGGGAAATACATTGTTCAAGCACTAGGAAGTGATCGTAATGCTAACCAGCAACCCCCATCTTTCTTCAAAGTATCACCTAACTTGGATTCTCCTTATGTGAAATGCAGGGGATATGTGAAAGTCTGAAGCTGTGTACACATAAATCCCAGCTAAAAGGTCTGAGTGCCCCAAGTTCCTAGAGCATGACTGAGGTGCAACGTAACCACCTAGACCCACACGTATAATTGCGGATTGTGGGTGACCAAGCACTGGAGATACTCAAGAACTGTCTGGACACAATCCTATGCAGTGTGCTCTAGGATGACCTTGCTTGAGCAGGAAGGTTGGATCCTCTGTTGTCTCTACCAACCCATCCTGTGTGATTCTGTGATTTACAAAAGCTGAAGCATAACTCCTTATGTATGCCACACTGAAGCTAAACATTCTCCAAGTTCCAAGCATCTGGTATTTGAAGGGAACCTAGGCTTGGATTCCAAATGTTAAGTCACAAAAAGATCTGCCAAACTGCAGCTCTGGGAAAGAAGCCTCCCTATCACAGGACAGGGTTTCAGATAGGACTGCAGAAGTGGACACAACCCTAAACACTGGAAAGTGGAATCTGCTTAACTGCAACTGTTTCATCTGAACGGCTTAGGCTGAAGATAAGTAAAGCTGGTAATATGCTAAATCCTACCCTGAAACCTTACCATTTCCTCTGAGCAGGCATTACACACCTCGTTGCTCAGCATCCCACTCAGTTCAGCAGCTATGCAGAAGTCTCTGAAGCTCTGTCCTTGCTACCAAGCAGTGAGACCAAAGAGTGAGACCAAGGGAGATGTTACTAGAGTGACCAGGTTATGCAGAGGAGCCGAAGGGAAGGTGGCTTTCTCCCTTCCGCTAGCTCTAGCCTGGTTCCGTGAGCTGAACAGCCACTCGTGGCTGGAGGCCATCTTCAAATACAGCATCATCCGAAAGCAATCCAAATGCTCTCCAAGACGCTCTGAGATTTAACCCAAAGCAGAGCTGATCAGGAAATGTAAACATTTCTCATTGAAACAAAAAGTGCTAAAGCAGCATTATACTACACTTTTACTCATCACAGAGACTGTACTAGACACTCAAACATTTTGCACAGGAACGAGTGTTTGTAAGTCACTGGCAATGTCACTGATGCTTCATCTATGCCCAAGCAGAACATACCAGAGCTGAAAACTGAATGCACCTTGGTCCTACAGAAGTCAGTGTAAGTCCTTTGGGAGGAAAATTCTACCTTCAAAGTATTCAATTTCCGTCTATCTTTTTATGAACTAGTTGGAAAACAGTTTCCTAAATGAACCTCTTAAGAAACCTTGTAATCTGCAGCTCCGCAGGCTCACTGCAGTGCCTGATGCTCTCCCCACCCCTGATCACGGGACAGTGGCCCCTGACCGGCCTGGTGGGGTGGGGGGCACCCCTCTCTCCCCTGCACCGGCAGTACTGCCCTCTAACCAGAAGAAATCTTCCTGTCAAAAACTATCAGAACCAAGACAACGAAGAGGGACGCCTTGCCCGCTCCGGGCTGTTGACGCCGCGGGGTGAGGGTGCCGGGGGGCCCTGCGGGTCGCGGTGCGATGGCTGGGAGCTGCGGCAGCGCCGGGGCGGCTGGGGCGCGGGGAGCAGCGGCGGCAGGGCCGGCTCTGCAGGCGGGGGAGCGCTGCCCTTGGGGCCGGCA
>VYXC01009631.1:1348650-1483037 GCA_013397175.1 Platysteira castanea | reverse complement strand
CGCCGCGCCCGGGCTGCGGGGGCGGGCGAGGCGCTGAGCCCCGGCCGGGCCCGGAGCTGCCCTGCCGGGGAGCCGCTCACGGCTCCGGGCGCCCGCTGTGAGCCATTGCGTAAGGTGCCATGCAGTCAGGGCCTGGGTTTGGTGGGGGGTTTGGCGGTGTCTGTCTGGAACTAGTATCTTACTAGACATTTTAGGCGCATAAGGCATCCCAGGAAAGCCCCCGCTGGGATCAGGATCCCTAACCGGGCTTCTTTGTTCCGGTTACAAGGGCATCTTTCATCACTGTGGCATGCTGCCAGCCTCATCACAAAAGATATCGTTCTGTCTCAAAATGTCCGGTAAATCGAGGATAAAAAAAGAAAAACAGAAATAGAGGACAGATGAATCAGTGTAACACTTACAGTATATCACCTTTCTGTGCAAAACATTTGCAAAACATGAGAATTTAACTACTAAGGACAGGCAAAGAGGGAATGTAATTTAATAGGAAAAAAATTGCTAAGACAGCACCTCTCAATCTTTACAGATGCTGGGCTTAACCAGACGTAGCTAGCAGCAGTTGCCACATCTTAAAGGGTTGCTTTCTCTACCAGGTAAGCTTCGATGCAGAATGGTTTAAGTGAGGCAGAATTACCACAGGACGAGGATATATTGAGTTTTTGGAAGATCTACTGCATAGGAAATGGTCCCCCATATCTTAAAGATCTTTGGCAAACATCCACAGGTCTGTATCTCAACCACTTGACCATACACAGTTGGGTAGCACACATGATGGGTACATGTGGGTGTTATTTCAAAGATCATAAATAATGCTAAACCTCTGAATCTCTCTGTACTTTGGTGTCCTCACATATAGTATGGAAACTGATACTTTCAGCTACAACTTCACAAAATGTTAGAAATAGAAATATTGTTGACAAATCTCTTTGCACTTCCTAAACTCAAAGTAGTCCAGAACTGTGGCATTTTACACTGACTGCACTGAATGCATCATAGCCCACTGGAGATGTGTGCTTCGGGACAGGGCTACTGCCCACAGATATTTCTTGCCTGTAAGAAGCTTTTACTCATGGATTTTATCATGCTGGGAGAAGTGGCCCAAGAGCTATTGTGAATGAAGTCATCCAGCAAGGGCAATGCCCAGTGCTGACATTCCTGCATGCCTTTCCCATTTTAAGACCATGACATGGAGCTGGTTATATTCCTGAACATAATTTTCTCCCTCAGCTTGCTCTTTCTCCTCTCCACAAATTATTATCTGTTGTGGTCAATATCTTTGTACCAAGAGGAATTGCCTGGGGAACAGGGAATCACTTCACATATATTGTTAGCCAGTAGACAAATTAAAGTGAAGTTCACTTTGGGTTTGAGCTGTCAGCTCAAAGTCAAAGAAAGTGCTCCCGAAAAAGGACCAAAAAGTGAATGACAACTCCTGGATTCATATTTACTTTTTCATCAGAAATTAGCCCTCAGGTGAACTGTTTACAGAACATTTAAAGTATTTTGGACTATAAGCTGTCAGCCTGCGAGCCCATATGGCAGCTGAGTGCACTTGTTCCTTCACATGCGCTGCACTTGCTTTCACCTCTGCACACTTAATGTTCTCGAAGAGTGCTCCAGCTAGAGCACCACCTGACTTGCAGCTACGAGGACTACTCACTCACTTAAACTTGACTGCGTGAGTGCCTCAAGGAGATTTAATTACCCAGCCCACACTTACCTCAGCAAGCCTGAGCTGTACCCCCATGGAAAGCACTCCTTGAGCATTAATGACCAGGCATTTCAATAAAGCTTACTGGCATGGAAGAAAGAAAACACATCTTTGCCCCTGCTCAGACTGAGGGCCTCAGAGGAGACTGCAAAATCTGTCTCAAGTCACAGGCTGATATACACTGCAGTCTAATGGGAAGCTGAGGGGAGCAAGTGGACTGCAACAGTGTCCAAGGAAACCAAGTGTGCAGGATAATCTCGGTAACTTAGAAAGAACCTGAGTCCTCCTCAGCAGGCCTAAGAGTGGGGCCTGCAGGAAAACTAAGTGTGCAGTTGCAGAGCGGTTGGTTGTGTTTGAAAGCTCACGTTCATTAGTAACCAGCTGACAAGGTGTGGACCTTGCCTGAGCTTTGAGGAAAGAAACAGCTCATTCCGCTGTGCAGGACTCACCTTTGTCATTTTGTTATGCAGTGCCTGTCTTTGTCATCGTGCTGATGTGCACTAAATTGTGTATTATTGGACCATGAGTCATGGCAGTATTATTCCCTGGGGTCTGTCGTAATGGCTCCGTGGTTTGAATGATGTACCAAAAAAAAAAAGGAGTTGGTATTTTTCAAATTACAATGTGTTTTCTAGTATTTATAGCAATGTACTTTCAAAGAGCTCAGTATGCATAATAATTATTTCAATGTAATAAATAAAGCAAAGGCAGGAAGAATGGTCATATAGTTAATGTGCCAGACTGGGAGACAGGATATCTTTATTCTATTTTTGACTGTGCCAGATGCCGTCTGGGACCTTAGAGAGATTGTTAAGCCCAAATTTCCAAAAAGATGCATCCTCTGCTCCAATTACTAATGTTATACACAGAGACTGGTTCTGGGGGGAAAAAAAGGAAAGAAACACACGTTACTCAGAATGTTTTAGTGTAGTGGAAAACGTAACAGTCTAATCAAAGGTGAGAGCTAATTATTACCAAAAAAAGAAAGAAAAACAGTAAGAAATTAAATAATGCTACTACTACTTCTGAAAGAAAACAAAAAGAGAAATAATAAACCATTTCAGTTTTTTGTAGACACACTCTTCCTGTCTGCCTTTTTTTTGGTGTGGTGCTTACCCTTCCACTGCCCCTCTGGGACCAATGGTCAACAATGCTGGCCTTTGTAAAGCAGTGGGTGTTGGGGCTGCAGCTGATCATTGCTGTCTTCCCAAAAAAGTTCTTTGCTGAGAAAAGCAAAGCTGTTATGGGGCTATTTTTGTGTGTGTTTTTAAAATGCCTTCACACCTTGCTCTTTATCCATTTGTCTACTGCTCCACTTTACATCCAGTTGTATTATATGGGATGCCATTTATGTACGTTACATACTTGTTCTTTGTGTAATCCCTCAACTCTCTTTGTCCACTTCCCAGGTCTGCACTGCTTTAGCTGACTACTGACGAGCTCTTTGTAGCCCCAAGTTCTCCAGTGCCAAGGCTGTGCTCCTTTTTTTATCATCCTATGCCTCTTCTACAGTGTCCTGGAGACCACTCTGAGGGGACTCTGCTGTCATACCAGGCCTGTATTCCTCTATATATTGTTATGCATCATTATGTTAGTTACAAATATCTCATTGTCCACAGTAGAACTTTTTCTCACTCTCCATATAAAAGCCACAGTGGCGCCACACAGAGTTAAACAAAAGTAAAAGTTAGACATAGCTACCTACCCATTAGAGACATTGCTGTTGCAACTAAGTAAAAGAAAGCCACAGACAGGTCAATAAAAGCTCAGACAAAATGAGGCCTTGCAAAGTCAGCTCAGTCCTGGGACCTTGCAAAGTCAGTACAAAGCCTGTGGCCTCCTGCCAGCAGTGGTGGTATTAGGCTACAGGATGAGAGTAATTGCATGCAAGTTCTGCTTGTCTAACTCTGCTTGTCTTAAAAAAAAAAACAAAAACAAAAACAAAAAAACCCCAACATAATGGACTGTGTTGGTCTTAAACCAAATCTTTGTGCTGTGGTGCTTTGCCCTTGTTTACGTGCACAGGGTCAAAATGAGCATGATGCAGATAATATGCTGAGCTATGGGGGAGGTGTCTGTCACTCATCATGACATTTTTTAAAAGGTCAAAAAAAAAAAAAAAAAACAAAGGCAAAAAGCCAGGAATTGCTGTTTCTAGATTGATAGAGAAAGTGTGCTTGGCATCATTCAGCTTAGGAAAGTAAGTGAAATAACTTCAGGATCTTCTTCACAGAGATGCTTCTATCTATAGACAGATACAGGATGTGACCATAAATACGTGAACATGTGTCAATGCATGCATGGCCCACCCAAAATCTCTTAAAGGAGCTGGAGTCTCCTATAGTTTATAGAGCAGAAGGGACTCAACAATAACACTCCTCTTACAGTTAACCATACCCACAGATTTAACTTGAAGGTGGAAAAAAAATATGAATTGCACATTCAGTGGGTGCATGGGGAGGGGAAGGGTAAACCGTTACCTGTAAGTCCAATGGGAGAAAAAAGATTAAAAAATTGGAAATGTAGGCATCTTGATTGTTTACATGTCATTCAGATATTTCAGATTTTTTAATAATGACACATATAAATAAAATTACAATGAGTAGAATAATCATATTGATATGTTGGAAACTGAAATTTATACTCATTTTATAGCAGGAGGTGATCTGTGATTTGCCTGAAAATTACTGAAAAACTTAAAAATACTGAACCCATTCTATTTTGGCACTCGTGACACTAAATAAAGAAAATAGTGAAAATAAATAAAGAAAAATAACGTATTTTTTCTAGTCTACTCAAGACTAAGCACTTGTTGTGACAACTTCTTCATACCTGCAAGTTAGTTCAGGGGACAAACATCAGCATTATTACTTCACCAGAATAACTCCAAGTTTGTATGGTTTTAAAGATACATTCAAAATGCAGTAAGCTAAATTGGAAGAAGTAGTTTTTATTCCATGACAATAGCATAAACAGAAGGAATTCGTCAGGGTGGAAATTGATGGAAAGCTCTGTGTAGAATAACCCTTACAAATGCTTTGCACAGGAAAGACATATGGTACAGTAGACCATAGTTTAGACCTTAGCTTACATGGAGCCAAGTTAGTAATTAGCTAGTAATGAAGATAAAATAATATATTCTTAAGGAAAGAAGAATAATACTGAAGAAATTAAAAGTTTAATGAAGAAATCATAGACTCATAAAAGGGCTTGGGTTGGAAGGGATCTTATAGGTCATCTTGTTCCAACCCTCTGCCATGGGCAGCGACACTTTTCACTAGACCAGGTTGCTCAGAGCCCTGTCCAACCTGGCCTTGAACACTTCCAGGGAAAGGGCATCCACAGCTTCTCTGGGGAACCTTTTCCAGTACCTCACCACCATCACAGTAAAGAATTTCTTCCCGATATCTAATCTAAACCTGCCCTCTGTCAGTTTAAAGTCATTCCCTCCTGCCCTGCCACTCCATGCCCTTGAAACAAGTGCCTCCCCAGCTCTCTGGTCAGCCCCCTTCAGGTACTGGAAGGTGCTATAAGGTCTCCCCAGAGCCTTCTCTTCTCCAAGCTGAACAGCCCTCTCAGCCTGTCTTCACAGGAAGCGTTTAAGATGAAATTGATTTCCAGAATGTAAATAGTTCTCAAAGTGCATGAGGTGCATTTTCATTATTTTGATTCACTTCCCTGTCGCACAGCTAGGTTGCTGGCTAATATGAGTCCAGTATTCTCTTGGCTTTGAAATCAATGAGATTGGTGCAAAGGGAATCGAAGGCAGGCATAAAATACTGCCGTACTGATTTGGTGGCATGCACTTTGTACAGTTGTAAAGAAATGCAGAAAAGTAAAAGTTAGTCCCAAGGAGATGTGCTCAGAAAGACTGAAAAGAAACTTGAGAGAATGGACACACTTGTTAAGGTAAATCATACTCTAGAGCAAGTGTGTAAATATTCTGAAATATGTTTTGAACCAACTACTATGGCCAAGACACCATATGATTGGAAATAATGGAGTTCATTATATAGTTTATATGTGACTTAGACTTTGCTTAAAATACTTTGATACCAGAAAAAAAATCAAGTGCTGTGTACAACACAGAGTAAGTAAAAAAAAAAAAAAATTAAACCCACTGAAATACCATTTAATATAATAGAGATGGAGAGGGACTTTTTACAGGAGTATGTAGAGACAGGGGGAATGGCTTCAAACTGCAAGAGAGTAGATTTAGATTGTGTATTAGGAGGAAGTTCTTTGCTGTAAAGATGGTGAGGCTCTGGAACAGGTTGCCCAGAGAAGCTGTAGATGCCCCATCCCTGGAGGGGTTCAGGGCCAGGTTGGATGGGGCTCTGAGCAACTTGGTCTAGTGGAAGGTGTCCCTGACCATGGCAGGGGGGTTGGATTTAAGGCCTTTTCCAACCCAAAGCATTCTGTGATTCTGTGATTCTATGATTCTGCACACCCTAGAGACCAGCACTCACAGCTCTGCTTGTTTGCAGTGTTTTGGCAGACTAGGATAAAAGGGTCGCTGCTCTCTGCCCTGCCGCTGTTCAGGAAACACGTCCAGCTCGTACCCTGCTAACTGAGGTTTCTTCCGTTGCTGGGAGCCGTTCCTGCAGGATGGAAATCCGCTTCTTGGGCACCCGTCTGCAGGGAGCTTACAGAGGGGCAGTGTCATCATCCCCATTTTCCCAGGGCGGAGGAGGCAGAGGGAGCCGCGGTGGCTTCCGTCGGCGCGTCTGAGGAAACAGTGCTCCGGCGGGATGTCCTGAGCGCAGGCTGGCGGTGTCTCTGCCCTGGGGAGCTCCGTATTCCCCAAACGGGACCGCGGGAGCCGCTGCAGCACCTCGGAGAGCTCCCGGGGCCGGGCCGCGCCCGGAGGCGCCGCCTCCTCCGTCCCGTCGGTGCCACAAGCCGGGCAGCAGTCACCGCGCCTGGCTGCTGGCTTTCCTCGGCCTTATTTCAAACAGAGCTAATCCATTTTGTTTCGGAACTAGCATTCATTTAAGGTCGCGTTAGTGTTTCCACGCCCAGAGAAACGGAGGCCGCGGGTGCAATGTCCAAGGAGCTTCTGCCCTGCCCCCCCTGCCAGGGCCGCGCCGGCCCGCGGATCGCGAAGGGAAACCGGGTTTTGCCTAGTCCTGGTTTTTTTCCTCCCTCTTAGGGGAAGCTGGGGCTCGGCGGGAGGAGCAGCGTGTCTCCCCTCGCCTCCCGGGTTCCCGGTGTGTAGAATCCCAGAGAAGCTGACTTTAGCCGCACCCCCCTCCCTGCTCAGGCTGCTTTATCATATGAGAAATGCTCATGAGGTCTCGGCCTTGACAAACTGCACCTGGACTAAGCCCCTCTCCAGCTTATCAGAAAGACTGTCTGTTCCCAGGAAATAGTGCTGTCTAATGAGCACTTGTTTTTTAATAAGCAGCCTTGGAAACTTATTTTTCTTGCCTGAATAACAACCCAAGTGGAATAATATTTCTGTTGACAAACCTTCAAAGAAAGTTACCCACTTGAATTGTGGCCAGTATGAAAAATAATTATGACTAAACCCCACTCTCTTACAACCCTGTGGACAGTGGTCCAAAGGGAGATCCTTTTGAGCTCTCAGTTCCCAGTTAAGGGGCTGATGTGTACATCTCAAATGCCGATGACCGGATGGCTGTGGAGCCAGCCAAGGACTGTTAGTAATAACAGACGAGAATTGTTGGTAATAACCAAGGACTATTGGTACTAGGACACTGTGAGAAAGAACAAGTTCTGGCTGGAGAAGGGGGGCCAGGTGGAGACAGGGCAGCACTTTTCTGTGAGAAAGAGCAACAACACAGTACAGCAGAGCACAGGAATGATTGGCAGGAAGTAGACATGATCTGTAAGGTGGACCACCAAAGTCTCCTGTAGCCCTCCGATCCATTTCCAGAAAGGCCTAAAAGAACAGACTGCATGATAATTAATTAACATGGAAAATGAGAAACCAGTCTTTAGGGTGGAGAAACTTGTCAATAAAAAGGTACTCCCAAGTCCAGGTGGTGCTGCCAGAGCCTGGACATATCATCAGCTGGACTGACTGAACTGAGTCACCACTTATCAGCTGGACTGATGATGAAATGAGGGCTGATGATGCCTTTTAATCTCTCTTTTCTTCTTTCTTTTCCTCTCTTTTTCTCTTTTCCTTTTTAAAATTAATCTTTCCCTTTTTAGTTAACCTCTTTAATTTCCCTTTTCCCTCCCACCCTGCCTCTTTATCCAAAACCCACTGCCATGTGCCTAATTTTTCTTTTCCCTTCACCCTACGGCTCTACCCAAAATCCAGTGCCGTGTGCATATGTAGCAGGTCTGGAACTAACATACCAATTTCCACATCAAATGTGTAATTTGCTAATAAAACTCTGTTTGTGGACCCTGGGACTTTTGTCGCTCCTTTCGACCAATGAGCATTTTCGAAGCTGAAGTTCCCCCTTCCCCTTAAGGGAGGGTTGTCACACAGTGCCCTATTGCCGGTCACCTTCCCCTTCCCAGGCAGGTCTGTGCTCCCAGACGCACCAAGCCAGCACTTGCTCCTTGTTGTCTGGCGCCCTCTCCTGCTGTGAGACACTTCCTCTTGGAAGCCGAAGGTGTCATCCGGATTCAGCTGGTCCAGGCAGCGCACAGGGATGTGCCATGGGCTGCTGTGGGACCCTGTGCACTGGGTCTCTGCACAGGATCTTGCTCTCAGCGTGCTTCTGTCCAAAATAGTCCTGATTATTCAAGTTGTTCTGCCTTCCTCAATTCTTCTACCACCACCACAGTGAGAAGGAATCTCATCACAGTACTTTCTGGGGGTTTGGATGCCTCAAATTGCATTACTCACAACCGAGATCATAGAGAAAGGAGCTATAACTTGATTCATGTCAGAGCACCGTGGATGCAGGGGAATAGTGAGTGGCTGAAATTGGCTGGGAGGCCAGAATCATAGTTTGAGATTCATGTAAACAAGAAAAAACCCCAGAATCTGGACTTGGAGATGCCTTAAAATGAAGGGGGGGAAGGGCTAAATTTTAGAGACCTTTTGCTGAAATAATATGATTCTTTACTCTCACTGTGTATATTCAAGTTAACTGCTACACATATGTAGATTAACCTCACTGTATGCTCATACACATACTGGCAATTCCTACTCTTTCTGTGTTTATATGTATGCTGTTAACACTGAACAAATGAGATAAACTGTATGAAAAATGTGTTTAAGAACACAGTAAAAGAAATGGTACCAGCACCCAAAGTGCTCTATTCATGCATTACTCACTCAGAAAAGGGCAAGACCTCTGTATTAAAATAGCAACATGATATGCTTTCTTGGGCACGCATGCCTGAAGGTAAAGGGTGAGCCATTATTAATGTAGCTCAAATGTGTGTGAACTGCAGAAATAGCTCACAGGCTCTGTAAGGTATGTCAGATGCTCAGCACTGCAGAAGCAGCGCTGTGCAAGGAAATACATCACAATGGAACTAGCCTAGTTGAAGTCTTAATACTACTGATGAGATGGAAAGGCTCAGCATAAAATTCAAGTGCTTTTAGTGGAAGTACAAGCAATATACTTTATCTGTCCCACTCTGCTCAGGACAAGAACCCCAGTTGTGGGTTATAAATACCTCAAGTTAGGCCTTCAAAAGGACTGCCTAAAATAATGGGAGAAAGTGATCCCACATACCCCATTTTAGCTGTTCAACCTGTAAAAGAAAATCAAAGCTGTATCTGTTTTGTTTTAGTGTGTATATGTTTCATTTTTGCACTTCAGGCAATTTACATTACACTAAAGATAAATTTAGTGCTGGAATAAACACCTTCTGGAGTAAGTGTGAATGCCAAGGAGCAACGTGCACTGAGATCTGGTGAACCTGCTCCAGGTCTCTTTCAGACTAGTCAAAGTCTAGTGTAAGCCCAGGGGAAAAAAAGAAATGAAAGAAATTTTGCTTTGAGGTACCTTGTGTGTCCAAAAGGTGGGCTAGCCCCATTCCCACTGTAAACATGAGCAGGCTGAGGGAAGTCTGCAGTGTGCTGGGCAGTGCTTGCCTGTTGCTAATGCTTTCTGCGTGCAGGCTGAAATCAGATTAGCTGCACAGGATCTCAGGAGAGCTAATCATATTTTTGATTTTAAAGACTCATCTCTGAGTGCTGCACTGTCAGCATGGCGGTGTCTTTTGTTCTGAATGCTGCTTTGACCACAGCTCGGAATGCACAGCTCCACGGTTATAACCATGGTATATGACTAGATAACAATAATCCTCAGCTTTCTGACATTTGCCCCCTCTCTCCCCTTGAAATCCTGCAGACTGCACTGATGTATTGTCAGTGCATTCAAAAGGAGAGTCAGGTCTCAAAACCTCTTCAGGATCTGGTAAATCCTACAACCCACAATCAAATTAATGTCAGTGTCTCTTTTTAGGGGTGGATATTGAAAGAAAGGAAACTGGCAAGAATACATACTATTTTTTGTGAAACGATAATACAGAGATCTTCTGGACTGTTTGTCTGAATAAGATCCCACCTGCCTCTTTTTCTGAAGAGGTGGTCTGTAGCAGACAGCTACCACAACAGTGACCATGCTGGTCTGCCTACTCTCAGGTCTGACCTGGCTCTCAGCTGGCTCCTCAGCCATCCTGAGACAGAGCTCAAGCATTCCTGCTGCTCTCTCCACAAAGGGCAGCTCCTCCCCATCGCTCTCCTTCCTAAAGAGCCTGTATCCATCCATTGCAGCACTCCAGCTGTGTGAGCTATCCCACCAGGTCTCTGTGATCCTGATGAGATCACAGCCTTTGAACTGCAAACAGACCTGATTCCTCCTGCTTCTTCCCCATGCTTTCTGCAGACCAGCACTTGAGATGCTGATTTCTTAGAGGAAGTAAGGTATCTGCCCCACCATACTGGCCTGTAGGGCCTGCTGTATTTGTGTGAGCAGACCTGGAATGAGTCCACTGCAACTCTCTTCCATTAAGAGGTTTCTCCTGCCCACATCACCTTGCACACTCTTGTTTACCAACTTGGCCTGCCACTTCCTCACACAGTTGGTCGCAGGACGTCCTGCCCCTCTCCACATCACTGCTAACTGGCCTGGTGGTCAGGTTGGTTGGGCTCTGGTCAGTCACTTGGTAGTTACCATGGCTGCACAGGGTTACTTCAGCAGGAGCTTGGGCATGGGGAAGTGGCATCTGCTTTTAAAAGTGGAATAGTTATTTCCCATCAAGGCAAAAGCATGAAGCGGCAGGACATAACCTGCTATCATTTACTGCTTCCTTGAACATTTCCAAATTTGCATGTGTTGCTAATTGTTGTGTGTTATTTGGCAACACAGGAATCCATTTCTTTGCCATAGATTATTAAAGAAGAGACTATAACAGAGACATACAGGGCCATAATATCAGCTAGAAAGTCATTGATAGCATCACATGTAAGAAATAGAAAAACTTATTAATTCAGCCTGATACTTCTCTGTATCTTTGCAGGGGTCTTGTTCAAGGCAGCTCTCTGGGTCATTTTCCACACTGAGGCTGTCTACAGGCTCTGGATTAGCACTACCAGTTGAACTTTTTTCATTTTCAATAAACTTATTTGTAAAAATTCTGACCACATTTTTCTATTTATTTCCATATAAATAAGTTTATTTTTCTTAATGTCACCAAAGGACAAGGCAAAAAGTGTTTGGAGGGTGGGAGTGGCAGAGAACTGAAATTTTATCACAGAAATGGAGGTAACAGAAGCCAATACCAAACTGAATCACTAAGATTTAGTTGGCCCCATTACACAATTTCTTGAGAAAGCTGAATAACAAATCACATGCTTCTCCAATGAAGGGGAAGTCCTTGACAGGTCTCATGTGGCAGGAGTATAGTAGTGGACGCTTCATGTTTCTTATCCCATAGCCCAGAATTTCTACAGAAAGCTCTCACTGTACTTTTGCATGTTCTGCTCAGCAGCTGTTAAACATACCTTGTCATAGATGATCTCATCTTGAACCATGTACCAATTGTGCTCTTACAGCAAAATCCCACTTGAATGCAAGAAGGCACAAGGAATCTCCCTTTACCTCTAGTGCATTAGTGCAGCAGTTTTAAGGATTAAGGCTAAAATTGACCTTGAAGAACCCAACCAGCAAGGCAATAGTAAGCCAAAGGCAGGTTTCTACATATGTCTTTTCAGGCAGATTTTAAATATAAAAGAAAGTCATAAAGAAACAAGGAAGCAGCAGAAGGCATATATATATTTACATACTGTCAGCCTCAGGAGCTAACAGAAGTAACAGAAAAAGAAGTAAAAAAATAAGCTAGCTCTGATAATCACATTTAAATCTCCTCACTCTATTGCAGCTAAGGAAGCTCGCAAGGGCGGGGTCAACAATGTTTGCAGTAATTAACAGCACAAGTTACATCAGAAGAGATCTTAATCACAGCCTTAAATTATCTAAATCTCATAATATAATTTCTTAGAACTACTTTGAGGAATGAAAAGAAGCCCTTCTATGGAATTTATGACACAAGTTTTTCACTTGCAGAACTGAAATAGACATCCAATAGCTCACATGGGATCTTCTAGCTACCCTTGAAGGATGTCATGAGCAGATGTTCTACCTGAAGCACCTGGCTCAGAAGCACATTTGTCAAGGCCGCTATCTGCAGGCAGAGAAAGTCAGCAGGACCTGTGCACTTCAAGTAATTGTTCTACTGCTCAGAATATACACACAGCATATAATTGCACAATTCTGCCTTTCGCTAGGGATTGAGATGCAGGTTGCTCAGAAGAGGAGCTTTGTAACATTCAGTTTCTCCCAGAAACCCCTGGAACGCTTTGTGCTGGGCTTTTATGTACCATAACAACTAACGCCAGAACAGAGCTGGGGAAAAGTGAAAGAATAAAGTGAAAACTGAGACTGAACATCAAGAACAGTATGTCTTCTTAATAATCTACAGGATATGGCTCAACAGTAATTCACACAAAGCCTCAATTATTTAACTTGCAACTTTATTTCAGTGTAAGTCATTGGTATAAAGTTCAATATCTAATTATACAGATACTGGGGTCTTTCAGGGAAACTTATTTTGTCCTTTTTAGTGTCTTTTGCCATTTGGCCCTCAGGCATGTTTCAAGAGGACTAATACTAAATGTGTACCTTAAATTTCTGTACAAAAGCACTTCAAGTCTTTGTTTTATTCTTCTGAGTAGGATGCCCAAAACATGCATATCATAGACAATATCATGGCCAAGGAAATGTCTCCCCTCTTTAAACTAAGGCAGTTAAAACCCCAGGAATATTAACTGAGTAATTTGGAAGAGTAAAAAGGCTTCTTCAGTGCTCATTTATTCTTTGAGCAAGTAAGACACACCCTCTTGGAATTACCAGATTTGATTGCTGTCTGCATTGAAGAGACAAAGATTGTCAAAGACAGCATTTAATTATGTACATTTCATAATGCCACTAACTCATCTGCTTCTGAATAAGAACTCGTCAACATTAAGAACTGTGTAAACCCACATGCAAAAATTGCCATAGAATTTTTTTAATAGAACCAAATTGGCAAGTTTTTGGAAAGGATATTTCAATGTTTTAAAAAAAAAGTCTATTAAAATGAGCACTTCAAGTAACTTAAATATCTTTAGCAAACATGTCCAGCAAGAGACTCTCTGTAAAAGAAATTGTTCTTAGAACAAAAAAGCTAACAAATGGCTATTTAGCCACTAATTTTTCAACACAGTGGTGGGTCTGTGTGAAACAATTTGTAATCGAAATAAAGCGAGTCCATTACAATGTTAAAAAACATACATTAAGCAGGACTGATTAACTATTGCATTTCTGTATTTACAAAAGTGCTTAGCATAACAAAATTACCTAAAAAAATATAAACTTTACCAATATTGTTTGGTTCTATGAGTGCTCCTAGACCTGCACTTGGAAAAAATAGTATTTACATTGTTAGATTTAGATAAGTTTCCTGTCATTTTTAAAGAAATTTAACAAAACTCCCCCCCAAATGGACCCCTATCTAAGTCAATGCATTTAATCTGGCTCATTACAAACAGAGCAGGAGCAAATCCTTGAGTGCTGAGCAGTACAAACAATTCTAGCCATTATCTGTGGCATTAGACCCCAAAACTGGCTGCCGACAAATTGGGCAAGTGGAATTTTCAGAAAGCCATCGATCAATACAATGAATATGAAACTCATGCATACAAGGTAACTGCCTTAGTTTATTCCCTGTTGCATATTCATTAATGCAAACACTGCATGTTTTACTCCATTCGTTTTCGGTGTGAATATCCCCATAGTTCCGTGTAGAAAGATTGTCAATCTGCTCTTTGGTTAAACCTCTTAAACGATCATCATCATCATCTTCATTCAGCAGGAAGAAGTGGGCGAGTCGAAGGATGGGCAGTGTTCCGTTCTCCACTAGGTTGTTTGCATCTTGAGACTGCCTGTTATCTTGGTTCTCATGATTGCGCCCAGAGCGCTGACTACCACCCCTCTGTCCATTTCTTCCCCTGCTGCCTTCCACTGCATGTCCATTTCTAGACGAAACCTCACTTGGGTCACTGCTGTTTGCTGAGCTTGAGTTATTCTGTGAATCTGCTAAGTGATGACTGCTCCTTTGTACTTCTGAATTAGATTCAGTTTCCATTAAAGAACTCAGTTCTCCAAAGCCTGTCATTATCTGTCTAAGGATTGATCGAAGAGCCACTGAGGAAGGTTCTCCAAGCCCAGTTTCTGAAATCCGACGAAGAGGTATCCGTATGGTGCTAACATAGGTCCGAATACCCGCGCGTTCTGATCGTGATATCGTGCGCCGAAATCCCCCACTGTCACTTTCAAAGGTAACGGTGTTTTCTGACATTCCTACTCTAGAACGAGTTCTACTGGCAATGCTGTCCCGGTCTCTGTTTTCTCCAGGACGAATTCTTCTCACCTGAAGATCTAGTGTAATTGTCGGGTGCCTTCTGACAGTAGCTACTGGCCTATCAGATTCTTCCTCTTCCATAGTTATTCCTAAGGACGAGGCTGCAATGGAAGGCTGAGGAGCCTGAGTGTTACCTCTTGCCTGCTCTTCAGTAGGCTGTGGAGAAGCCTGAGCTGTTTGTCTCCTACTTCTGTTGACCTGCTGTGCATTTCTATCCTGCCTCTGACCACGTTCCTCAGAACGAGCAGTATTACCTTGCCTTTGCAGTGGGGAGCGGCTTCGACTACTTAAGGTAGACCTCAGCCGCAAAATTTCTAGTCTTTGGTTTGTATTCATCCGGACACTAGTTCTAGCTCTACCCCTTCTAACTCCTGCAGAAGTACCTCTTTCTGGCAGTTCTCTTGGTTCACCAGCAGCCGCAGAATTATTTCTCGTAGTATTATTTGCCTGGCTTGTCAGCTCCCTCGTTCTACTCCTGAGCCTCCCTGAGACTGCATGAGAGACTATTTCTGACCTTAATGCCATGGCACGTCTTAAAAGCCTGGTTCTCGCAGCTTCGTTGTTTGCCTCTCTCGCAGCCATGCTCCTTGTGCGTGGGGCTAATGAACTGGCAACTAGCTGACGTCTTCTTTCTACGTACAGTCTGGTAGCATCTATATCAACGTACTCCTCCCCAGCTGTTTCAAAACTATTATAGTCGTGATTTATATTGATTTCAAGACTAAAGCGAAACTCTCCACTGTTTGGATTCGTTCGACTCACAGCTCTCCAGGTTTGGTTCCCACTCTGTCCACTGCGAGTGGCATTTCCTGTGCGACGAAATGTGTTAAGCCATTCAAGCAAAGAGTCGCCATTTGAGTTTTCCCCAAGAACTTCAGAATCTGAGAGAAACAAAGAATTGTAAACATTGATACAACTGCATGCTCTGCATACTACAATGCACTCCAAATCCTCTACTCCAAATCCTCTTCACTTGCTGGGCTCCGACTTCAGACATGATACAGTAGCAGGGCACCTACCTTGCTACGCTAATGTACAAAAATATGCTCTATGTAAAAATGTCAGCGAAACTCACCAGTTCAACCTAGAATTTTTGTCTCACCAGCAGACTCACAGAGAAATTAATACGCTCAGATGCCCTCTTCTGAGCCAGTGCTCAGATTCAGCTGGTCCAAAGATAGCTGTATTTGTTCAATACCTGCCCCTTGCTGAAGTTATCAGTTTGGGTATATTTTAACAACTCATTTTGATATAGCAAGGAAAAGAATAGTAAATCTTGTCTTCTTTTGGAAAACATTTAAAAAAATTGTTTCCTAAAAGTAGCAGAATAAATTATCACAGAATCTTTAAGGTTCAAAGGGACCTCTGGAGATAATCTAGTTCAACTCCCCTGCCAAGGCAGGGTCACCCAGAGCAACTTACACAGGAATGTCTCTGGGTGGGATGCACAGTTTGAACAGGTTTTTTCCTTTTGTGCAAATATACTCTTTTCCTATTACAATACTCACAGCTCCATTTTCCAACCTCCTCCAACTACACGCTCAGGAACAGATACAAGCGTTGTGGTTAGGGCCAACCATCTGTATAAAGCAGGCCAATTGTCATGACCACAGTGAAGCTTTTCCCTTGAAGGGATCAGAATAAGTTCTCCCTACTATATCATCTCTCTGTGTCCACGAAATCTCCAAGAACTTTGGTATCTTAATTTCTGAGCTGCCGATTCCTCTCCTAAATCTGACTAGAACTGACCAGATAATTAAGTTTTTCTGGGGAATTGAAGACAGACAGCGCATAAAACACAAGCCTCACCTGACTGAAACAAATGGAAATGAAACAACAAAAGTGGCCTAACAGTGGAGAGATTAACTGTTTTGCAATTAACTTCTTTTCCAACTGCTCTAATACATGATAAAAACCCCTAAGAACTGAAAAATTAGTATTTTTTGTGCTATTACATTTACTAACAAAGGAAAATGAGGGAAAAAGGAGCAATCATTTGTGATTAACATAAACGAGTTTTTATCAAGGATTTCAAGTTTGGTTTGGTACCGTTCGGAACTCTCACTTTTAAACAATACCCAGAGGCACACTGAAAAAAAAGCAAGAGAAATGAGTCTCTCTTAAATATTTTTACAGTTATGCACCACATACTATGTGTCTACATATATGAATGAAGAATGTTTACCTCCAGCAGTTCTACCTTCACCTTCTCTGTTATCCAGATCAGACTGTGATGTCAGACGCTCCTTAGCCCCCTCCAAACGTTGCTGCAACTCTTCTGCTGTTATTTCTCCTGAATTAATTTAAAGTTTGATAACACTGTTAGATAAGACACTATTACTGCCTCAACACAGCCATGCAGAAATAACATTTTCTATCTTGAATGAAAATCTTCAGAAGACAGATAAAACTGATGAAACCAGAAAGAAAACAGCACTAATATGAGATTAGAATGCAGATATCAGAGGAAGTAGGTAGTGGGGTGGGAAGAAAAATATGCTGAATGTGTCAAGTGTATGCCAGCTTCCAGTAACAATTCTGACGCCCCAAAAATTGCCACATACCAACAGATGTACTTTAATGTACTAAATGTTAGTATCTGGGTTTGGACACTCAAATGCAGCATCTTTGTATACAGATAAAGTGTTATACTGTTGTTCCATATGGACTTTTCCTCCTTTCTACAAAGCCACAGAAGTCAGGCTGCTTGAGTCACAGTACCACACGTGGTCCCTAACAGCAGGAGTGTTACTCCACCTTACGCCTCTTCTACTGAAGGTATGCACATCTTACCAGGAGTGCCAAGCAGGTTTCGGTCCCTCATTAACCTGTAGTCCTCCTCATTGAGTTCGTTGATGAACTGGTAATAGGCCTCCTCCCTGCTGAGCCGCTCCAGCTGCCGCTGTCTCTCACCTTCGCCCTGGCTGCGCTCTCGTGAGGGCGCCTGCTCACTGCCATTTCCTGCACGGTGTCGGGAGCGATCCATAACTAACGATAATGCCAAGCTGTCCTGGACAAAACCAGAAGATTAGACTGCACAGGAATTACAGGAAGAATTTACCTAATTTACAGTAAAACGTTCCCAGCATTTTCAAATTAATTAGTTTATTAATAGCTAAAGATGATTAAGGTGAATCAAGCTCCATGTTATTTGCCAAGACAACAGTGTCGATATTATGCAAATATATAAATACTTCTGGCTTGCTGAAAAATAGTTTCAAGCCCCCTTCCTCACTGAAAAGGGCATATTGGTTGGTATGGCAACTTTAAAATAAAAATGTAATGACAGATTTTTTTCTTCTTTTGCTAAATAAGGATATTCTAGAAAGTTTAAGGAATTAACATAAAATTTATGTCCTTTCTCCCACGTAAAATACAACAGCGGTGTGGAGTATTTTAAAAGCTGAAGTACAGTTAAAAACATGGTTCTCTAATTATTGGACTACAATTACCCAGTGTAGACTTGTGACAACCCCAACATGAGACTACATTTAGTATTTCCATCGGTAATATCCCCCACATAGCATACAGCCTACAGATTTATTTTTGGTGGAATGACTCTTCTGACATTCTTATATTATTCGCATATTTTCCTTGCATTCTATAATCCAAGGATTAGCTAGCAAAGGGATACCCATCTCCAGAAAATGGGTGTAAAAGGGATGGGCTGTACTTTAGCCACAGTTCTTTATCACTTAAAATATTAAACCAGTGGGACCACACTGTTAGAAGGCAAGAATAACCTTCCAATGTCAAAGAGGCATCATCTCCATTGGTTTGTGTCATTACCACCTCTCTCTGGTTAGGAATCAAGCCAGGGCCAATCAGTGCTCAGACCACTCCTCAACTTTTCTATTTTCTGAAGGAAACCTGTTCTTCCACTCTCTATTTGAAAGACGATAAAGTGTCCTTTCAATTGAGCTGCCTGTTTAACAAAAGGCATCCGTAACACCTGCTGAGGCAGACACCTCAAAAAGACAAAAGAGAGCACTTCTCTAAAGAGATCATCAGGCTAAAAAGCCCCAGTCACACTGCACCATTCTGCTTGCACGTGGGTAAATGCCTTTCTTTTTTGTTTGTTTGCTTTTTGTCAATTCACACACACATAAAAGTCACTTCAAGTCTAAATTACGGGAAAAACACAGAAAACAGCATTCTAAGCACACTCCTGTTATGAACACTCCTGATCAATAATTAGTTTTCACAGGACAAGTAATGAGACAACAGACCAAACCAACTGACTATTAGAAATACAGTAAAAATAGAGCAAATCTTTATCAATATTGCAAACAGATACAAATAAAAAAATGAGAAAATGTATTTGTCAAGAGCAAAGCTGGCATACATTTAATATACCTTTCTTATGTTCTTTGTAGGATCCATTCTGATGTATCCTTGGTTTCATTATTTCCACATCTCATGTTACTTCCCCCCACCAGCCCCTGCCCCAGGTAACTTCACTTCTAAACACTTCTTCCAAATCAATCATCTTCCTCCTGTGTCCAGCACTACATTTCGATGCATTTAAAATCTTCTTTCCTAGCTCTAACTACAAAGTTATTAAATCTGAGTATCTTCCCTTCAAGACATTTTCCATTCCCGTAATTTTTTTTTTTTAATCACTGTTGCCCTTTTGGCTCAGCCTCACAAGCCGTAGATAACTGCTGACTTCGATTTCCCACAAGGGCTACGTTCAAATCAGGTCACTTCTCATATCACACTTCTCAACACAAATTTCTCATCCAGGTCTTCTTCTTACTACCCCGGTTTGCTCATCACAAAAGCAGTTCCCACCCAACCCCCCAGCCCCTTAGTTAGCACGATCGTTAGCTTGACTACACCCATCATGACTATTACCATGAAAATCCCCAATCCATACTGCACTGAATACTCAAGCGCCTCTGTCCCAGGTGACTTACAACTTGACACAGGTGCAGTGGGGAGGGGGGGAAAGAGGATTGATAAAATTAATTCAGTTTCACTTGAGGTTGCTATTTAGACAAATGCCTTAAAACAATACGTGGCTGCTTGCCTGACAATGACCATACCAAGTAACCCACTTCCCAGGTACTTCACTGTATTGCTGTACAGAAAAAAAATGCATATTCTTAAGTCCATCACATGTAGTCCCCCTCAATCTAAATTTAAAGTGTTGTTCAAAAGAGAGGTTCTTTAGTTTTCAGTTATCATCCACAGAAAATCTGGAAATCTCTTTGATTTTGTGGGTAGTTAAGGAAAAAAAATACTCTATTGTTGACAACTCTTTTGTATGGTAGGATGATTAGTCACACTCCTTAAATGACTCACTTAGAAACAGTAAAAAGTGTGAAGTGCTCGGTTGCCCCATCTGTTTAACATAACTCCATGGATGACAACTACTATCCCTATTTATCAAATGCCATCAAAACTAAGTACTTTGACACCTAAAATGTTTTAGAGTTGTGAAAGTTGAAGGATATGAACTGCATCAAAAATGAGGTACTTTGCACTAGAATATTTCAGAATATTTAAAAGTTGAAGGGTATTAACTACTAAGATGCAAAACATGAAATCGAAATCCAGTTATGACTCGGATTACTCTTCGTTTGCAAAGAGATATGGGCCACATGCCAACAGCTTACGTTTTCTAGAATTTTCAACCTAAGACTTACTCCATTAGCTCCTCATTCATGGTTACTCCGGCCCGTTCTTTAAGGTTTAAGATTATTTTTCAATATAAACCTTATGCTTTTAGGTTTTAGCCTGTTTTCCTGAAGTACTACCCCCAGTTCAATTATGTACTCATTTTCTGAAAGACTACCACCCGATTGCAAGACGACTACGGAGTTTAGCTGAGGAAGCCTCCCCGAGCCAGAGGGCTATTTAGCATTTCTGTCACACTGCAGCCTCCAGGCAGGATGATCTCACCGACTTCGGGAATAAAAAAAATAAAAACAACCTCCAAACCAAACCCAGAAACACCCACGCACGAAGCCGGGGGAAGGAAGGGGGAAGGAGAAAAAAAGGGAGAGTCAGAAGGCAAGGAAGACACAGCCCCCGGGACACCCAGAGCGACCCAAGCCGAGGGCCTGAGGCTGGCCGCCCGCCCCCGCCCCAGGCCAGCAGCAGGGCCTGCAGAGGCCAGCGCCGCGCCAGGGACCCCAGGGCAGGGCAGGGGTGGGGCCATGCCCCTCGGCCGTGGAGCCGCGAGGGCTCCGGGGACTCCACGAGCCCTTGGGCNCCGCTGCGGCAGTACGGGGAGGCGCCCATGCCGCCGCCTGCCTCGGTGGGGGGAAGCCTGCCGAGAGCGCAGCCGGGGAGAACCGAAAGCCCGTTCCTGCCTGCTGCCGGCGGTGGCGCGGGCCGGCCGGCTGAGCCCCGCGCCGCGCTCTGCGCCCCGTCCCCCCCGGCGGCAGCAGCAGCCGCCCCCGCCGGGACACCGACCCTGGGTGTGCGAGCAGGGCGCGCTCCAGCTCCAATTGCGGTCCGGCTACCGGCTCCAGCACCGATTGCAGTCCGGGCGGCTGCCAGCGCCGCCAGCGCAGGTTCCGCTCGCGAGAGAGGGGGCGGGCCCCACCGCGAGCTCCGCCCCCCGTGCGCACGCGTGTTGGCACCCTGTAATAACTTACATAAGAAATGAGGTTATAGAGTCAGTTTTGCCTCTGCTCCTTCTTTCACAGGCCTCCTGCGGTTTTAAATGGGACGCTTTTCCTTTTTCCATGACTTTGCTTCCCTTACTTTTATTTTTTTTTTGTTTACGTTTCCTTCTACAGGAATCTCCCACTGAACTTTTTCTAAAACGTTCAAAAAATAATTGCTCGGTGTTGTCACCTGTCCCAAGCCGTGATTTTAGTAATTTCCGTTTGCAGAGCCTTAGGCAGAAGTCCTCCCACGAGAGATGCGAAACCTCTCAGAGCATTTTGCGCGTTCCAGTTGCGGATGCACTGGGGGCACCCCCAAACTCGCTGTCCCGAAGTTGATTGAGCAGATTTGTCTCTACACGTGCTGGAAGCTGCCACGCTGTGACAGCGGAGCGCGTTTCACACCTTGCACAAACTCTCCGAATCGGCAAAAGGAGGGGGTTTCGCCAGGAGGGTGCTATGTAAAAGCGCCTCATCCCTCTCATATCTAAACTGCTCTTGTGTTCAAACTGGCTTGCAGAAATAAACAGAGTTTGGGTATTTTCTGTGCAACTGGTCTCGATACAAAGGAACACCCTCAGTAATGAATGAGGTGCAAGGAAGGGCTCAGGGCCGCTGGCTAGGACGATACTTTCACAACACACCCAGGATTTCTTTATTCTGCTCAAGGGAAAGAGTTTACACAAGTGTTATGCTTAGGTTTGGTGGTAGTGTACGTTCCTGTTCTGCCATTAGGTGGTTTCCATGAGACAAAGTCAACCCTGGACACATTCTTAACACCAAGGCCAGATCAGGAGCTATTCCTTGCCCACTGCATTCAGCAAATGGTAACCTCTTTGTTTTTAATGTGCCTTGCCACAGTATAAGTAATTAGTATTCTATTATGATTTGCCTTGCCTGAAGCAGTTAAAATATGTCCTTCCTGAAGATCAATTTTACTTTCATAATAACAGTCAGAGTATATATATATATGTGTATATATATGTATGTATATAAAGTAGTGCCTGGATCCCTTGAAAATTCAGTTTCTTCCCACAACTATTTTTGGTCCCTTTTTTAAGATACTTTCCTCATATAGTCTGCTTTTAGTAATCATTGTTCCCCAGTCAAACACAACATCTTCTCTGCTATCAAGCCCACATACAGACTGTTCATACAGAAAGAAGTTATGACTTCAATGGGTGAATAAACACATATTTCCATATCAAAACCTGACAGTGAATTAGTTTATTTTCCACTGACCTGTTCTCCAATGCAGAATTTGGTGTTCATGTCCTGTTCATAGTGATATTTCACAACAGCGCACTATAACTAAGTAAGGCACTTGTTCATTTTACGCTGTGTTGTTAATACAAAATGACAGGAGTAGGTCTTTCTTAGAATATTATTGCATTGTAGCAATGCTTTCCACAGTGAAACAGTCTTTGCAACTATAATAAAAATAGCCTGTGGAGGGCAGCAAACCTCAGGCAATTATTAAGTTTTGTAATAACAAGGAGTCTGAGAACCTGGATTTAATTTGATTGTTCAGTCTTTTAGGTTTTTAGAAAGTAACTCTATTCTAGTAAATTTTATTGTTTGATATAAGTAAGGCAGGGCCTCATAATCAGGCTTTTAAAATTGGATCTTAGTATGTCCAGGTGACACCAACATGGTGACATGAAGTTGATTTGCTTGAGAGGAGCCTGGACAGGCTGCAGGAATGGGACATCAGCAACCCCATGAAGTTCAACGAGGGCAAATGCAGTCCTCCATCTAGCAGTGACCAGCCCCCAGGGACTATCCTGAATGGGGGCTTTACTGACTGTCTCTGCTGGAAATGTTGGAGAATCCTGGTGGCAGTGGTTAAAGAGGATCAAGATTTCACCCCAGCAGCCATTAGCTTGGAGAAGAGAAGGCTGAGAAAGGATCTTATCAATGTATATAGTGTGTCAAAAGTATGGGGCCAGGCTCTTTGTGGTGGTGCTGAGCAATAGGACAACAGGCAATTGGCAGAAACTGATGCACAGGACATTCCACGTGAAAATGAGGAAGAAATTCTTTACTGTGCAGATGACTGAGCACTGGAACAGGCTGCTGAGAGATGTTGTGGAGTCTCCCCCCCTGGAGATATTCAAAAAGTTGTCAGGACACAACCCTGGTTAACGTGCTCTAGGGGTTGGGCCGGTTGACCCACTGTGGTCCCTTCCAACCTGGCCCATTATGTGATCCTGTGAACACAGAAAAGTGCTTATCAGGACATGACTGGGAAGTGATTCCTTCCCTTTACATGGCTCTTGTTTGCCTGCACGTGGAATACGATGCCCAGTTTGGGGGTCTCCAGTAGAACAATCCTGATATGGAAAATTCCTGATGAATTGGAGTGAGTTCTGCTGAGAGCACTGAGAGGCTGGAGCGCTTGCCATGTGAGAGAGACTGTGGGCCCTAGGGCTTCTTGAAGCTGGAAGAATGGGCAGCCTGCCAGTACTGACAAGGAACTTACTGGAAAGACAGAGGCATGATTTGTATTGAGAGAAGGACAGAAAATTTCACCCAGAGGACAGTCAGGTCCAGAGAGGCTATGGAATCTCCTTCCCTAGACGCGTGAGTGGACAAACCCTCAAGCAACTTGAATTTAAGAGTTGCCCTACTCTGAGCAGGATATTGTCCTAGATATCATCCAGAGGTCCCTTCCAACCTGAATATTTCTATGATTATATGAAATAATATAAAGTAATATTTAATTTCAGGGTTTCTTTCCCCTCAGGCAGGGCTCTTCTCAGTAACAAAAGTAACCATGAGTTCATCGTCTGAATTTTCAAGGTTTATAGAGGCAGAATTATAGAATCACTTAGTTTGGAGAGGACGTTTAAAATCTAGTCCAAACCATTAACCCAGCCCTACCAAGTCCAACACTAAACCATGTCCCCAAGTGCCACATCTGCCTGTCTTTTTAATTGCCTCCAGGGATGGTGACAACTGAATCTCTGTCAGGAGCATAACATAGGCTGATTGTTACTGTAGGTGGTCCCAAGTCTGGCAAACAGATGTTTCACTGGGACAGAAGCACAGCTCTCCCATACAGCACCTGGATCCAAAGGGCTGATGTATGTTTGTTAGTAACTTGCACTCCAGCCAGAATCTAGGATGCTTTGTTAGATCAAGTTGATCAACTTTATAGTAAAATATAGTTGAGTGGGAAATAAAAAAAAACCAAACCCAAAACCCCAAAGCCAACATATTGCTTTACACAGAGAACTGTTTGTAGAATCAGCACTCTACTTATCGGCATTAAGTAAACTGTGTTTTTAAGTGCTGCCAGTATTCAGCTCACTCATCTGCATGTAAAAAATTGCAAGGTTTATGAAAAATACTCAGACACTGCAAGTATGACAGTTTTTCTTTACATACAGAAAAGAAAAAAGCACCACCATTTGCCCTCAGCTTTCCCTGTACTAAACAAAGAAAGGAACTGGCACTTTTTCAGTCAATACCAAGCTGGGAACACCTCAGTCACACTGCTAAAGGATGTCCCTTTGGGGATATCGGAAACTTTTTGCATGAAAAGTTTTCTGAAAAGCAAAAGTATATTCAAATTTGGCAAATTAGCAAGTGGAATGAGCAGACACTCTAATGGCATGGGGATATGATTGAGTGTTGTAGGTTATCTACTTATAAAATACAAAGATGAGAAAGCAAAAATATCAGAGATGTGCTTTTCTGTATTTTTATTCTGTTTTTGGAGACCGCAAAACAAAGAGCAAGTAGCTTGTTGTACATTCCCCAGCTGTAAGCTTTGCTTCACAAACTCTGACTCTAGCTCCAACACCGTGGCCACAAGCACACAAACACACACTCCTCTCAAAACCAGCTTTCTTTTCGGTATTGATGTTGCCATACCCAAAATGACAGCATCTACTTATTGTCACAATCTAGCCTGTTCCCACACAATCCAGGCTTTCACCTGAAAGACAGTTCCCTGAAATACATTCAAGAAATATTTAATGATGTCTTGACTACTATCCTGTCTGGTCACAGCTGGCTTTGATAACTGTCTCCAACCCACTGCACATTGCCAGTGCTAACATGGCAACGGTGGCTTTCCTGCGGAGAACTCAGATATCCTTCACAGGTGTGGTGATGTCAAACAAAAAAAAAAGTCAAAAGCATGTGTATTCTGGACATATTAGAAATTACACAAACTCGGAACAGAAGGATATGATAAAACAAACCATGAATGTTAGAGGAAAAAAGAGAAAGAGGGAAGCTCCCAAAACCCAACTTCAGCAGGATGTGTCAAGCATGTATTTTAAACCTGATTCCTGAGAGAGCATGAAAGAAGGGAATGAAAATCAGGCAGTAAGAGATAAGAAATCCTATCAATTGAAAAAGCCAGTGTGGGGATGGGGAACTTAGAGTCAAGAATATCAGATCCTGGTTTTGCCTGTCTTTTGAAGAGTGGACCCCAAAATTAAATTTTTCCTTGAGATTATATTACACTGTGACAGATTTTTAAAATAAAGCACAGAAGGTATGCATCTTTCCAAGAAACAGAGTTAAAAGTTGACCTTGAAATGTCAATATTTATTTCTCATTATAAAAAGAGCCAAAGTGTGCTTTCTGTTTCAAATCTCTCTTGAGTCAGAGATAATACGTCTGAATTGGTAAAATAAAACATTGTTTTCAATACAAGTACCTGAAGTGGAAACAGAGTGAAGGTGCAGCAGATTTACAGCTACACTCATTCTGGAAGGCATACAATTCAAATGGTATGTAAAACTAAGGAAAGAAACATTTGAAGCAAACTTGTAAATATTCTTACAAAAGGACCAACAATCTGGAAAAGAAGCTATCTCAGTTGTGGTTTTGACTTCTCAGAGTTTGTCAAAGTATGGAATTCTTTCCAAGCGTTTTATGCAAATGTGAAACATAGCACAGGTCGTCAGAAAACGAATCTGGATTGTCTATTCTTGTTTTCCTTCATGATCTCTTTTCTTTCTAAGCAGACATTGTTTGTCTTTCACACCTTGCAATGTTTCAGCTCAGGACGGACTAATCCCAACCATTAACTACCATGCAGAGCTTGGGTGTTCATTGCCTCCATGAAAAAGTGATTAATAACGCCAAGAAGAGCACAAAGTTACAGAAGTGTGGTTATTGCTTCCTCCGCTGCTGAGGGTAGTGAGCAGGCAGGAGGTGCTGTACATGGTGGGTTTGGCCATGCAAGCTTGGTCCCTTGCTGTCCCTAAAAGTCCCCAAAGCCAGACATCCCTGAAAGCAGACATGGGGCTGAGGTGGATGAACTTTGGGAGGTGGATGGCATCCTCCAGACTGTTTGTTCTTTATGAGCTGCTGGGCTGCCTTGACCTGTTTCTGTTTGATTGGTGTAGGGATGTGCTGGGCAATGTTCTTGTAAAATTTAGTTGAGTTGCTGGGCAAATAAAGTGTAATTTTGCTGCTGCTCTCAATTGCACTTATTTTTTTGTAACACATGCCTAATTGCTTTATTAAACATACATAATATCTCTAACAACTACATAGCAACATACTGAAGGTCCAACTGTGGGCATCTGACATAAGGCTGATTGAGTGATGCCAGCTCGGAGGCGGGCAGAACCCTATCCCCAATTTTCAGGGATCAGTGCTAATGTGTAAATGAAAATGGAGATTTGTAAATGAAAATGGAGATGATTTCAGACCATCCCAGAATATGTCACTTCTTCTTTCAGGAGCCCCCACATTCTATGATGTCTCTAAGTTAGGGGATTTGAGTGCCCACTTATTTACTCAATGTGCTGTATTCTTGGCATGAAAAGTGAAGCATATGCACATGACTATTAAAAATGCCAAAGCTGGGCTGTAAGTAGAAAGATTGCTGTAGCTTTAGTTTAGTTCCAAGCTGTCTGTTCTAGGGAATTACCAGCTTTGTGTTGGGTGGGTAACTCTGGCTCTGTCAGCCAAGGAGAGGAATCAGGAAATGCCCAGTTACTGGTCACATTGCTAAACATAACAGTTTTTGTGTTACATCCTGACTGATCTCAGCAGCCACACAGAGAAGGTTTGTCAGCACTGTGACATCTGTACGTGTCTTGAGTGCTGTGAGCAGCTTTGGGCACCACAGTACAAGAAAGACATTAAGCTCTTAGAAGGTGTCCAAAGCAAGGCAGCCAAGATGGTGAAGGAGTGGTCTGTTCAGCATGGAGCAGAGGACACTGAGGGGAGACCTCACTGCAGTCTACAATTTCCTCATGAAGGAAGAAAGGGGAGCAGGAACTGATCTCTTCCCTGTAGTGACCAGTGACAGGATTCGAGGGAATGGCCTGAATTTGTGCCAGGGGAGGTTTAGATTGGATATTAGAAAAAGGTTCTTCACCCGGAGGTTCAACCACCACAGCGTGGTTGGTCACTGGCACAGGCTTTCCCGGGAAGTGGTCACTGCACCAGCCGGACAGAGCTGAAGAAGCGTTTGGACAATGCTCTCAGGTGCACAGTGTGACTCTTGAGGATGGTCCTGTGCAGGGCCAGGAGTTGGACTAGATGAATCTGATGGATTCCTTCCAACTCAAAATACCCTGTGATTCTGTGATTTCGTCCGTGTCCACAGTTGTGGAATTATCTTAATTACAGCGATGCTGACAGATGCTCAGAGCAGCACGGACCAACCACGTTTGCCCTCGCCAGCCTGGATCGAGCCGGGGACCGGAATATTGACCGTAGCCAAGGCCCCGCGATGGGACCGAGCGCTGGTCGAGGTGGCTGCTGATGCCGGGCCCCTGCCCCCCGTGCCCTTCCCAGGAACTACAGCTCCCGGCATGCAGCGCGGCCCGGCCTCCCTCCCTCCGCCTGTACTACACCTCCCGGCGTGCGGCTGCGCCCGCAAGGCACGCCGGGACGGGCCCTTCCACGTGGTGCGCTGCCCGCGGCCGGGGAGGCGCCCGCGGTTTGCGACGTCCGTTTGCGGCAGCGCGCGCGGGCGCGGCCCCGAGAGCCCGCCCGGGGACCGACGGTGGTGCCGCTCCTGGCGCGGGGNGGAGCGCGAGCGGGTGGAGGACCTCTTCGAGTACGAGGGCTGCAAGGTGGGCAGGGGCACCTACGGGCACGTCTACAAAGCCAAGCGCAAGGACGGGTGAGTGAGCGAGCGGCGCGGCTTCCCACGGGACCCCCGGCCCGCCCGCGCCCTCCTTCCCCGGCCGCCTCCTGCCCCACAGGCTCGTGTGCCCCCNCGCCGGGACGGGCCCTTCCACGTGGTGCGCTGCCCGCGGCCGGGGAGGCGCCCGCGGTTTGCGACGTCCGTTTGCGGCAGCGCGCGCGGGCGCGGCCCCGAGAGCCCGCCCGGGGACCGACGGTGGTGCCGCTCCTGGCGCGGGGCGAAGGCAGGGAGGGAAAGAGCGCCAGGGGTCGCGGCTCGGAGCGAAGGGAGCAACCCCACCGCTGGATGTTCCCCGGGGCGGCACGGGGGCCTCCTCCTCCTTCTCCTCCTCCTGCTGCTGCTGCCGCCNGTGCCTGATCCCCGCCCGGTGAGCCCCGCGTTATCCCGGCGGGCCGGCGCCTGCTTCCCCGTGGGTAGCGCCGAGCGTCCCCAGCCCCTCAGCGCAGTGCTGGAGTCGTGTTTCGGTACGGGTGGGCTTGGAGAAACACATTTTGTGCCCGAGGAAAACCCTTCCCTTAATGGATTCTCGTTGTGAGTAAATCAGTGGCCGCTTACACTGTTCAGCCTGACCATCGGCTTCATAGAACGTTTTGTTGTTGTTGTTGTTTGGTGTGGTTTTATAACAATGCCTTTTTTTAATATGATTTATTACTTGTAGTCACCATTTTGGGTCGTCTTGCTGGCTGCTTCTGAAGCCAAAGTCTGCTCGTGCCTTTGGGGCTTTAAAATGCTTTAAACCATCTTTTGTGTATGACCAGTTCTCGGTATAGACCTGAGTAAATGAATTTCTTGGCATAAACGTTTTAAAGAAAGACCTAATGAAACTGTCATTTAGGTTTCCCTCGTCTGTGACATGGCATCACTTGCTGAACAGCGGAACAATAGGAAATAGGGAGCAGGAGAAACAGGAGAGACACGGGTTGATCCTGTCGCAGGTCCTAAATTTTCAATTACATATAGTCTTTCTGTTAAAGTCTCACCGCAGTGGTGCTCTGTATGCTGTCGTTCAAATAAGGTGCATTTTAGAAGTCTGGCGATTTTTACATTGAATAAATAAACTTTTAAAGCAGGCAGTGGTCAGTTATGGCCAAAATACGATTTGGTTGTGTTCACATAAGCTTTTGATTCTATAAGAAAATGCTCTGGCTATTGCCTAGAGAAGAGTTGTAATGGAAATGGTTGCACCTTGTCTTGTCTGTGTCTTAACAACACATGCTGATATTAATTGCACCACAGTTACTTCAGCCTGAATTTTGTTTGATGGTAGGAGTCAGGTAACGACTTTTTTGCACAACTTTTATATTTTGATCTTTCCAACTGTTCATAGGAAAAATTCTTTATCTTTCATGAATTCTTTCTATTCTGGGAGGGCAAGAGGAAAAAACCAGTTCTGCATGTGATAAGCTGTTGCCTCAGGTCTCCTCGTACGCCAGTACCAGTGCTGCTGATACAGCCAGCCCTAGTTTCTGTGCTTATACAGAGATCTGTAATATGAAAAATAAATCAAGGTACCGAAAGATATGGCTACATTTCTAATGTTTATGTCAGGCTCTCTACAGCTGTTCAGCATGTTGGACTGCAGCAACTTGTAGGAAATTCAGCATGTTCTACTGCTGAAGCATTTTTGGTGAAAAAAATCGGTCTGCTTGATGTTGTTTGGAAGAGAGTGTTTAAAAATGCTGGTGGTAGTGCCATTTTGAGACGTTTCAGGAAAAGAAATGGAATTGTTTGCTTTAAAAATGATTAGTTACTCAAAGGGGGTTTTACAGTGGCAGGGATGTGATTTTAAATCCTCACTTTTGTTGGTGAGTGAGGAAATCGAGGTATGTTATTTGATTAAAGTTTGGGGGAAGAAAAAGATGAGCAGTGTATATTGTCTCCTTTTTTCTTTGCTTTGTTGTTCATTTAGTGCCTTGTTTCCCATCCCTTTCCATAATACTTCCCATTTGCCTTTCTGATTTCTGAAAACTTTTTCTTTTGAATATGCTGTGTAATTGCCTTTGGACAGTCACTAAAATATGTAAAATAAGAACATCCGTAGATGCTTTTGTAGCTTGTAATATATTTGTACGTATGTGATCTTAAATTACAAGGGTGGAATTAAGATTGAAGTTGAAGGTTTCATTTACATCCCTTTATCCAGAGGGAATCAGTTAAACCAAGGAAGCAAATGTGTGATAACATTGAGTTTTCCTGAAGCTGTGGTATTATATGGATGGATGTTATGTCTTGTGGTGGGGAGTACCTGCAACAGAGTTTGGTGTTTGTATATTAGTACATGCATATATTGAAAAAATAGTCTTGCAGGGTCAATCATTTTTGTAGTTGTTCCTAGTATCAATACAGCTCAAACCTTCTTTTTTATATTTCCCTTGAGCTTGCAAGTGTTCTTTAAACTTTGTTACATGATTCCAATTCTTAATTTAAATAGCACAAATCTTTTAAGGTACACTTGGTAATTTTTAGAGTACTTTGAAGAGTGGGCTGCAGGACTGCCAATGTTTTGTTAACAATATTGGTTCAGCGTTTTCTTAAATGACATCTTGTATGGATGTGTAAGGGATAGAAGGATCCCAAAAAAGAACTAAATTTTAGTAATTCTGTCTGTTCAAATGTATCTTATAAGGCCCTTGGTGATAAAACCCAGTTCAAGAATACTAGAAGCAGTGTCTGTAGTACAACTGCAGTCTTCACTTCTTTTTTTTTTTTTTTAATTTTACTGCTTTATAGGTTTTACAGCTGCCTCTGAGGTACCGTAAGGCAATTGAAAAGTAGGTAGCATCTGTGTATCCTAGTTCTAGGAAGTTAATTGCATCGTTGGAACGGCATAGGAATGTTTTGGAGGACAGTCTTTCAGGTATCTTGGAGTGAGAATCCTTCTAAGGGAGACATCCTCCTGTAGTATGTGCTCTCATGACCAGAGGAGAGTGTTACCGGGGTTGCATGCATTGTTCCAAGAAAAAAGCCAGTGCATCCCTGAAGTGCCCTTTGCCACAAGGCGAGGCTTGGGGTCTCTACTGGTCTGTCTCAGAAGATCACCAGGTACAGCTCCGTGGAGGTTTCTCACGTACTAGCTGCCAAACTTGACCCAACTGAACACCAAATCAGCTGAGTAACAATGTCAGCCATCATAATTGAACTCTATCTGGTGCACTGCCTCCAGCAAAGTGGTATTCTCAAGTTTTTATTTTAGTCCCTTTTATTTTAGGTTTGTGGTCTATGTGGTTGAATCTTCTTGGCTTTTTATTGAATGGTGGTGTCTTTTTCATCAGGGCAGTACCTGCAGTGGGCTCTAAAACCTGCTTAGAACAAAGGCTGAATTGATGGGGTTTATTTTTATAGCAGAAAGGTGTACAAGGAGGCATTTGACTCTAATGGAGTTTATTTTTATAGCAGAAAGGTGTACGAGAAGGCATTTGCCTGTAATATCAGACACTGGGAAGGGAATGCAGGCATGGCATGTTGAGCATCAGTCTTCAGATAAAGGAACTGTTGCTCATCTGTAGTGTTGGCAGGATAGTTTACTTTTTTTTTTGTCCAGAAAATGTCAGTTATTTCCTGCAGAAAAGCTGCTTTGCATGCTATTTGGGTGCTTCCTCAGGATCGCTGCTCAACCCAGATATTAAACCTATTTGACTTATGCTGGACTTGGAAAATACATCAGCAGTTTGTTTGGTGAACTAACATGCAGATTTATTGGTTTTTACTTTTTTTCTCTTCTTTGACGCTCATTAGGAGCCGAGTGCCAGGTATGGGCAGACTGAGTTGGCTGAGGGCTCTGGGGGCTCTTGTGCAAGCCTGGCTGCCCAGCTTGTGCAGCACACCAGGTACAGCCCCTCCTGGGACTGGCACCGTGTGCTGAGCATGTGCTAATGTCAAAGCAGTGTGCCCAGGTTTAATGGGATTGGTCTTCCACTGCTTTCTCTGCTCTCCTCTCCCTTTTTGTGAACCAGCTACAGTCAGAAATCTGAGCAAGAAGCCTATTCTGTGGAGCAAAGCTGACTGTTTCAGTGGCAATTTGGAGTGTTTCCAAATAATCATTTTTCCTGTTTATCGGATGTGATTTGGATGAGAATAAGAAACTATTGAATGTCCCTGTTAGGCAGTATCTAGCCTTTTAATTACAACAGCAAAAAAATTGTGTAATTGAAGGTCTTGAACTGTAGAAATGTCCCCTAGTGCTTTACTGAAAGCTTTTCCTAATGTCTCGGTTTGAGACAAATTTGGAGGAACCAAACCACCACACCTAATCTCTTGGAGAGAGACTTGAGTGGTGAGACTGTTGGTGGGAAACCAACACTAACCAAACTAGTGCTCTCCTAGCTGTTGTCAGGAACAGTGAGAAGTGATGTTGGTCCCAAACACAAGTGGAGTTGGAATTTTTTTCGTTTTTTAATTTCAGCTTTTACAGTTCTGTGTTGGAAGTATTGCTGTAGGTGGGGGAACAGATTGTTTAATTTGAACCTACTGACACATTGTAATTGACATTATGAAAATACATCTTGCATGCTTCAAACAGTCAAATCTAATCTACTTTTTTTTTCCCTTGAGGGTCTGTATATTTTTCCTTGAGGGTGTATGTAAAAGAAGCAAAATGGTGGCAGTCTTGTAGATGTCCAGTAAGTTATTCGGTTGCTTAATCTCTAGTATGACGTACCATGGTTTCTACATATCAATTAAAAGGAGATTGCAAGAATTTTGATTCTCTCTCAAAAACTCTTGTATGAAGAGAAACTGAAGGGATGAGGAGTATTTATGTTGGAAAATAGAGAAGGCAGAACTGTTTAAGTTAGATAAAATAATGAATGGATTGGGTAATGTGCAAGATTCTTGTGCTGTTCTTGTTTCATAGCTTTTGAAGATGGACGACTTGAAATGCTTTTGGGAAATATAAAGAAAATATTTTAATGCAGTGTAGATAAACTGCCTAACCTGTTGTCAAAGGATAAAGATAAGAGCATGGAGTCTGTTCTGTAATGTTATCAAAAAGAGTCACTTCTGACTGTTGTAACTGTAGAAGTTAAGATGCTCACTCAGAGATCAGGCCAAGCTCTGCAATGCATGCAGAAGAGCCTGTTTTTGTTTACTTCGGGAATTCTGAGGTTTGGTGGTTGTTTGTTTGTTTTTTTATACTAAACCACTTTCTGGCCCTTCATAATGTGATTAGTAGATTAATTCCAGTTTGTGTTTGTGGGTGTGTAGTGATTGAGTTACATCAGATAAGTAATCACTTATTTTGTCAAGGTTTATATCAAACTGGTATTTAGGGAGAGGTACATAGAGTTTAGGAGTGCCACAAATAAAGGTAATGAGTCAAAATTTTACTTGGCAAGGAATGAAACAGCAGGACTGGACTTGGAGCTTCTTGATTAGTTCTGTATTGAGCCTTTACAGGAGTTATATCATGGCGGTCATGCTCTTAGTTTTCACTAGAAATTTCCAAACAACTCTTTGTCTTCTCTCGGTTTAGTAGGCATGAGGGTGGTGATTTTGTTGTTGTTTTTGGCTGAATGTTTGTGTTGATTGCAATTGTTTTGACCCGAAGCAGTTGGTGGAGATTGCAGGCAGGTGGTGAGAGCCGCAGAGCCGGCATGCAAGGCTTTGGCTTCTGACTCCTGTCTGCAATGGTGTGGAATTTCTAAATGCCACAGACTTTATTTGTGTATGTAATATGTGGTATTATCTTCTTAAAATATATGCCCTGAGTCTCTTTTGGATCCTTCACCACAGTAGTTACAAAGTTCCTAATTAAACTTTATCTACATAATGAGGTAGGCACGCTATATTGCATAAAGTCTTGTGCTCTTACATTTTTCTGGTCAACCACACTTTTAACTGTTTTCCATCTTCTTCCTTCTCTTCTTACCCGGTTACATGGCTCCAGGCTTTATAGGTTTTTAAGGTCATGCAGTTGAGTGAGTCCTGCTGTGGCCTTTGGACTTTATTTGGTGTGATCTTTTGTTATCTTGTCACAAATGTGTTGATTTATTTTCATAGCCTGCAGCAAAGGTGAGTTAGTGTTTCATTCCTACCTGAAGCCTATGACAAGTACGGAGAAGAAGCTGTGAAGGTAGTGTTGCAAAACGACAAATAAAAACACCAAAAGTCTCAATGTAGTTTGATTCTGGATTTATAAATTACAGTATCGTGTGTAAATAATGGCAGCATGTACTGCTGTACATGATTTCCCATGAGAGAATAGGGGATGGTTTTTGAGGGTGCTGATTATACAGAAGGTACATGTTGTCAGAGAACACTGCTTTTGGCCAAATGACCTTGAGGTAGTATGTTTACTCTAGATCTTGGATATTCTTTAATTTTTCTGTTTTAAAAGTATTTTCAAAGGATTTTTTGTTTGTTTGTTTGTTAAAAATAACCAAGTACAAAACAGTGGCAATGTTTAGTATCACTGGAATTGGAAGAGCTGTAATTTGCAGACTACTGTAGCAGAAACTGAAAAATTTCTTGATTCTTATGAATAGACTTTTGGTCTGGCTGAAATTTGAAAACCGCAGACAAAACCATAGAGTGGCTTGGATTTGTGTTTGGCAAGGTTGTACTCCCAACAGTTTTTAGCAACAACCAACATGCCAACATGCACTGCACAGGACCTTCAAATTAGAGCCCAGGTATGTCCATTTTGTCATTAAAAGGTGGTTGTTGTGCCACTGTATCAAGGTGGTTGTAAAAATCTGGCTCTTTATTGAACTTAACTGACTCAAAAGCCATTCATTGCTGTGCCTGAAATACTCCTAGAAGCAGATTGTTCTGAATAGCCAGTTAGTGCTGAGATGATTCTGTCTTTCACCAGAATAATTTTCCATGGACAAGTAGCAGGACAATGAAAAGCAGGACATGAATTGCAAAGGTCTGAGCAGCAGCACCTTCTAACAAAATACTGATTTCTTTTGGTTATTTTTTTGTTCGTCTGTCAGCTTTCTTTGAAACAGAATTCCTTCTACTATGGATGCTTATCCTTGTGGAGTTGTGATTATGTGGGTTGCAGCCTGGGTGGCTGTGTTTAGATGAACTGAGGATGTGAGGCAGTGCACAGGCTGCTGGTGTGGACTGTGTCTTCCCACCCCTGCTGTGGTTAATACTGTCATGTACAGCCCTGGTTCCAGAAGAGTGTAGTTGCCTTTTGTTTTCTTTTATTTAGATTTAAATATAAAATTAATTTCGTGAGAAGAGGAAAGCAAAATCATGGGTGTTGGTCTTAACAACTGGCAACTGGTATCTTTTTTTCAGCCAAAATCATGGGCTCCAGCCCCAAAAGGAGATACTCCATGGATCTCACAGAATCTCCTTTGTTCTGTGCTGACCAAGAGTACTATCTTTCATCTATGCCATTTGCCTGGTGTGCTGGTTTTTTTGTCTTATGATAAAATGTTTGTCATGTCTATATTTTTGCCATACAGCCTGTTTTTGAAGGTTGCCTCTGGCTCTTAGTTCCAGAGGATAAGCCTTTCATTTTGAAGTGTCATATTAATCTGAATTTTTCTACAGGAATCTATAATGGGAGTGGTAGGTAGACTTCTTTGGGTTCTTTTCATGGCTGCCTTGGAAGCAGCAAAGATGTGATAATTATTTGTTGCAATGGTGCTGTTGGAGGGTGGTGCTGATTAGGGGTGGATGAAGTCAAGATCATAAATAATTGCATGGTCTGGTTGTGTCTTCTTCTTGTGAAGTATAAAAAAATACTTTAAAAAATTTACTTTAAATGAAATTTTTTTTAAATTTATAATGGCATTGGTTACAGACAGACAATTGAAGTTTCCCGAATAGTTCTTTTCCCTCTGGACTTCTACATACGTAAGAAAACTCCCTATTTATCATAGAATCATTTAGGTTAAGATGTGTGTTTGTTTGGTACACTGAAAAAATGCATTGTGAAGGAAGAGGAGATGAACCTGGAGCTAAACTGCTACTTAGGAGAAGGTGAAAGAAGAGGTGGAGGTGGTGGGGAAGCTCTGCAGGGTTCAGGAACTCAAGAGGTTGGGCATTGTATCTTTGCATGGGAAGGCATCTTCTTGTACAGCTAGACTAGGTGTAGACTGTGACAGTGTCGTGTTAACAAATGGTCTGAAGACAGGAAGAAAAATGGAGTTGCAACTTTCCTGGGTGTGATCAGTGACCACTGTGGAGTAGGATTGGGTTTGTCTCAGAGGATGAGTAGGGTGGGAGAGGTGAGTCAGAGTCCTGGGGTCTCCTGGACCAGGATGACAGATCTTGCAGCTCTTGTTTCCAGTACTGAGTTTCAAGAATCTGAATAAAAATTGTGAAAAAAACTCTAGACTTGGCCTAGAAGGAGCCCCTTACATTTGACATCTGAAATCAGGAATAAAATGGTAGGATTAAGGAAGGATCTAATTTTGTAATTTTGTGCGTTTGAAGAAAAATACTTTGAAAACAAAAGTTCAGGTAGATAAGCAAGCGATAAGTACTTAGTGGGCACCTACTTGGCCGTGTAGTAGCAGTTCTTCAGCCAACAGGTTGAAAGCAGATTTTGAGAAAGTGTTTCCTCATCTCTGATCATGTTCTTTTTGGTGGGATTTTTAACAAAGCAAAACAGGAAAAAAAAAAGAGGGGTGGCATCTCCCTTGCATTGAGTGTGATGAGGTTTTACCATGTTTCATGCTTTTGCAGGACCTTGACTGGCCTTGGCAGATTCTAAAAGAATAACCTGTAGCAGATGAATATCCAGATGTATTTCCTAACCTTTTTGCTGATTTTAAGCAAAACTGTTTGTCATCTCTTCATGTGATAATGGTTCTGTGGAAAATACAGCTTCCAAGTATTTCTCCAAAACCATCAGGACATGTCTTAACTATAAGAAAAAAATATTAATTTTACAGCTACACATACTAATAACCTCTATATTTCTAAACCTGCTAAAACCCCAAAGAATTCTCTGTCTGTATGGAGTCCCTCCATTAAGATATGTGAGGTTCTAGCTGCTTTAAGATGCTGGAAAATTGATGATGGATGTGCAGCCTTGCTGTCTTAAATTCACACGAGCTGTGCTAGTTCTGGTTGCAGCTTTTATCTTGCACAATAGAAATGTGATGGCATTTATGAAACCTGATTTATTTGTTCTCCTCCCCAAGAGTGTTTGCTTTATTGTGGAATTATTCACTGTCTAAATGCAAGTTCAGGTTGGAAGTATACTTACAGCTAGGGTTACCTCTTAGGATGAGGTACATAATGTATTGTACAGAGGTAATAATCTGCATGTCTTCTGCCAGTCTGCTGCCATGAAGAATCTTAGATTTGTTTAGCTCAGATTATTTAAAGTTAAAGTATTTTGTTTTCTGGACATTTGTTGGGGGAAGAGGAACTGCCAGATCTTAAACATATGAAATATGACAAGAGGGCCTGTGCTGAAGGGGGACATTCAGAATTCTCATTTTGAATCTGAGTAAGAATACGAAGATTGTTTAATCACTATGTAACTGGCTCTCTTTCTTTTATACTTGTTTAAAATATAAACAAAGCTAGCAATTTTATATGACTATAAAATACTCAGTTCTGGATTGTGATTTTATGTAGATGATGATAATCAGTTCATCCTCCTCTCTTAGTTTAAGTCTTGGAATTGTTCTTTAAGGTTCAAAACAGCTAAAATGTATCTCAGCATGTTCAAGTAATGTAATGAAGCTGAGACAGGATCATCAAGATACTTTGTTGCTAATAAAACGCTTGCTTTTCTTTCTGGTAGCCTTCCACTGTGAAGCAGTCTTGAGTTTAGAGTAGAGAAGCCTGTGTTGTGTGAATGGATGGGAATAAAGTTTCAGTTTCAGGCTTCATCCTGCCAGTGCTGTACCTCTCATGCTCCTCTCCCCCCGCCGTTCCCCATCTTTTCTTTGTGAGCTTGGCAAGTAATGCTGCATGTTACTGCTACGTGCGGGCTGATAACCATTCAGGAGGGTTTTGTGTTCTGGCTGGCTAGCCTGCTGTTCTCTCTTGTCTCCTCCAAGGCTCAACAAATGGTTTCTGAGACCTTGTCAAGCCCCATAATAGCACATTTGGGATTACAGCCGTAGCTTTATTCAGTTACAATTTTTTGTTAGGCTACTTGTGAATGAGTTGCTAACTTCTGTGTGTTGAGGCTTCCCATTTGAGAGATAGCTGCTTGAATTTGGAAATGACTGGATGATCTTTAATGGTTGGCTTCCAACCCAAACCATTCTATGATTTTATGAATAAATATATTGAATTTTGTCTAGAAGCATATAAAGTCCTTAGAATCTTATCTAGGAAAGGTGCTGGATGGACTGTTTAATATTCTGCTTTTTTTAATGGAGAATTCTACTGATGTTGCCCTATTGCACTTCTTTTTTGCATATCCTAGTGAAAGACTGACTTAATCCTAGGAATATTTGGATGCCAAAGAGTCCTTATAAAATTATACATGATACTCAAGCAAAAAGATACTGATGTTCAGAGAACAGTTTCTATTCAACTGCATCTTAACTACCTTGAGTGTTAAGTGGTAGTATGACAAAGTATATTGTGCAATCAGTTTAGAATTTGCAGGAAAAGAACTATAAGTCAGGATTAAAGCTGCAGATACTTTTTAAAGGACAAAATGTTCAAGAGAACATAATGATTTTCTCAACTACAGATGCTAGCCTAAACATTGAAAATTAAAATTGTCCTTGAAAAAAATGCACGTTTTGTGAGCAGGCAAGAACACAACTAAAGGTCACTGAAACAATCTGCCTGTTTTTCTGGGAAAGCTCTGCTATGTGCTTGTAACACCTTGCATACAAGATGTTGACATTTGAATAAAGGACACTTGAGAGTTGCTCTAAAAATGAAGACTCAATTCATTACTGTCTGTGTGAATAATAAGTGCAGCTGAGAACTTGAAATACAAAAGGATCTGAATTGCAGCAAACCCTTGATTCCACTTTGTGTTTCTGGCCAGAATATGTTTTCTGTGAGAGGCACAGCCTTACCCTGTGAGTGGGGAGCCCTAGCTGCAGGTGTACTTCCAATTACAGCTTGCATTCACATACCGGATAATCCCACAACGAAGCCTTGGAAAATCAGTTTTCATCAACTGTGTTTTCTCACAGAACTTCTGTGCAAGGTATGGAGCTTAATAAAAGCAACTGGAGTAGGCTTTACCTGGGGGGGACTTGAGGACAGCAAGGCAGCAAACTTGTCCCTGAGTGTAATTTGAATCTTATCTAATTTTTTGTACTTGAATAGCTTGGCTTTCAAAATCTCTTTTGGGTGAACAACAGTCCTGTTTAAGCAGGGTTGAACAAAACAACCCTTTGCAAGTAAATGTGCTAAGAGTGCCATTCACTATTACGTTAGTTCCATTTTATAAAAGCTCAACTGGAAGCTTATGTGACTCTGCCAGATGAGTGTCAGATACCAAAAGACTGAACAAAAAGACTAGCTATTGGAACACGGAAAGCTCTGTGGGTAGAATGTAAGGGTAGGGGAGGAAAAATATCATTAGGACTGCATTTACATCTGCCTGACTTGTTCGCCTGTGCTGTGTTGGATCAGCGAGGCTACAAAGCAGAGAATACAGTAATGAACGGCTCGTTAGCCTCATTAAATTTAGGTGGGTGCTTTTGGTCAGGGAGGAATGCCAAGAAGAAACTTTGTGGTAGTGAGTAGTTACTTCGTGAAACAGATAGTCAGGGCATGCACAGAGGGAGAATCAACTTGGGACTTGGCCTATGGTAGAGTGAAAGAGTGGATTCAAACTGATACCCCTGAGGGCTGTCTGTGACAAACATGGTTTGTTCTTTGCTCCTGAGGGATGCTGAATCTATACATGGTTAAAACAAAACCTGCTTGAAGTACCACTTCACTTAAAAAAGAAAATAAGGGGGATGGTGATGGCCTCTCAAAGCTAAGAGAGAGCCAAGGTGAAATGTTGCAAGCTGCCTGGGAACAGTTTTTGAAGCTTTGCTGGGCTCTCAGTGAGTGAGAGTGAGTAGGTACTCTAAACCCATCAATTTAAAAAATGTGACGTGCTGAAATAGTAGAATAAAGGAAGCCCTTGGGAGTGAGGATATTTTCTTTGAAAAATTACATCTTCTGTGAAGGATGAATAAAGAAATAGAGGCTAAGTGAATGTAGACATTATGAAAGAACGTAAGGGATTGGCGGTGAAGACAGTGATTGAGGGATCTGTCTCAAACTTGGGTGTTCATGAAGTGAAGAGCAGTCAGTTGTCAAGGTGAGATGTCTTTGCACATTGGAAGGAGCAGATTTCTAACCAGAAAGTATAACCCTATGCTTTAAATGGTCCCAGTTATGAAAGACTGGAAAAGGGCAGTGATGAGATCAGTTTTTAAATGGAAAGTGGAAACTACTAACTGGTAAGAGTTAAAAGCAGAGATAATGGACACATGATAGGTGCTGAGATGAAGAGAAAACAGCTTTACAATACACATTCAGCACTTCATAAGTCTATTAAAATCCATCAACTGAGTTAATATACAGGCTAAGACAATGCAGTTGATGTAACCTAACTATATTTCCAAAAGGCATTCTGTTAAGTTCCCTACCAGAGACTAAAGCTGAACTCAGGGATGATCCTGAACTCAGGATGGAGAAGTTAGATGTAAAATAATAGTAGGAGGTCGTTAGTGGTATCTCTCGGGAATCTGTGCTGCTCAGTTCTGTTTGGAAGTCACTTGTCATAAATAGTTGGGGAGAAGCTTTGCTGATACATATTACTTGGGATAGTGAAGGCAAGGACTGATTGTGAGGGGTTTACCCTTGGTATCACAAAGTCTTCCAGTAACATATTGTATTTGATGTGGAGCAATTTGTTTGGGAAAATGGTCCTTTCTTTACACACACACAAGGTTATTACTATTTAAGACAACAGTTGTGGAGTTTATAGTGACACTTCTGTGGAAGTGCCGGTTCAATGCAAGCAACTGCTAAAAAGAGAGAATCACAGAACTTACTAGCAATAAAGTAGAGCACAAAGCACAGTGGCATTGTTGCTCTAAGTCTTATTTTCTCTATTGTAGGTGCTTCTTTATTCCTTCATCATGGGCAGGATATAGTAGACCTAAAGAGGACCAACAACAATACTCAGGAATGTGGAGTGGTGTCTGTGTGAAAACTTTAGTTATTCCCATGGACAAGGACTCTTCTGTCTGTGAGAGCAAGGAACAGGCAAAGTCTCTAAAATCCTGAGTGTCATCGGGAAGATAGGAAACAGTTGTTCAGGGACTGGATACGTTTCTGAAAGAAATTTCCATTTAGGGCAAATAAATAAGCAAATATGATCTGTGAACTTGTAGCTCCTGCAGTAGTAAGTTTGTGACTGCTAGGCAAAGTTGTGACTTTAAAGACTTGCTGCCCATCAGCTAATCTCATAGGAATGCTTTTCACAATCGTGTGGGTTCAAAACTTATGTTTTAGGCTGGTTGTCAGATTACAGTTGTGTGTGTTAAGAGAGGAAAAGATAATCAAATCCCAGCAATTCTTTCCTCTATGGAAGTTTTGTGCTGGAGTTAATTGCAGGGCTAGGGCAAGATTGTCATTTTTTGGGGTTGTTTTTTTTTGTTTTTTTCCTGTGTTTTGAATTATGGACAGCCCTACTCCCTGTGGTTTTACCACAGAGTAGGTAAAAGTGAAAGTAGGATGTAAAGTGAGTGGTATCTTGATTTTCTCCTCCATCTCTGTCTTTCTTCTCTACTCATTCCTTTGCTGCCTCTTGCTTTTACCATATACTTTTAGTGCTGGTTTTGATACTCATCTTACCCTGCTGTAAACTGACAGAATTAGTTAACTTGTGTTAGTGAACAACTTTTTTAGACGTAGACAACTCTTAGGAAAATGCAGGAGATCAATCGTGTTGTGGAGTGTGTCACAGATCAGAGCTGGCATAGAGGGAGGGGATTTTTTGGCTGGGAGCAGCAAGGCAGAGATGTTGAGAGAAGACTTTCCTTTTGACAGCGGCTAATTCTTAGATCAGAAGAACCACATGTATAGTGCATCATTGAATTTACTTGGTTGCTTTGAACTTCTTGCCAAACTACATGTTGTGGCAAAAGTTGTTAATTAAAAAAAGTAAATCTAAGAACAAAAGGAAAAAAGTGAATCAGTAATTGCCATTCACCACATCAGCCATCTCAGAAGCCCTGGTGTTTATTGGCTTGCTGTTGATGGCTTTTCCTTCAGCTTTGGAAATTACCTTTTCTTTACCCACTAAAAGCTCTGATTATTGGAGGACTTATTTTGAAGTAGAAAATATTCTCAGCATAAGCCTTGCTATCTGATAAAACTAATGATGCTGTTCTGGCCCAGCGATCTTGCCATATCCTCATAAGTATTTTGGGAATGGAAAAAATATTGATGCCTTAGCTGGACCTTTAATAAATTCAGTTCTGTTAGCGCATTTTCCCCTGGACTAATTTCTTTTTGTTAGTATTGTGGTGAGTAATAAGCGTTTCTATTTTCACGTGTCATCTTGTAAAATTAGATCCGAGTCCATGAAACCAGCTTTAGTCACAAACTGTGCACCTTACACGCTTCTATCCTTTTGTAAAGGTTTTTCTTTTTCTTCTTTTAAAGCACACAGTGTCTAAAAATTTCATATTAAAGTGTTAACAAGATGCAGTCATTCTGAAGCACTACTTTTCCTTCAGGATAAGCTATTTGGGGGGGCAGCAGGGGGCTAACAGCAGCAATGAAGAGCACAAACTATCTTTTTTCCCTGCTTTTGAATAAGCTCTCTTTCGCCTTTGCTTTTTCTGTGCATTGTGCACATGTCTTTAAAAGGGGAAAAAAACCAACCCTTACCATGCAAATTTATTGAAATGTTGCTTTAGAAAGAAGTCTAATTGTTTTTCTTCTGCTAAATTGTTTAATGTTTACATTTTAAATACGATCTTTGTATGTTAGACCTTGAGTTAAATTTTAATTCAGCTAGAATTTATTGACAAACTTGCAAGACATTCACTGCCTAGCATTAAGGCATATATATTTTTGTTACATCTCTGAAAAAGGAATAAGGGAAAGGAGAGAACAATAGTGGGTAATTAAAATGAAATACGAAGTTTCTGTCAACTTTTCTGAATTTTGCAATGTACAAGTTTTGCAGGGGTGCTATATCGTTTGGAGGCTCCATTCAGTTCTAGGGGGTTCTAGACAGTTGATCACTACACTTTTTTTTTTTTTTTTTAAAAATGCTTCTATGCATTTTTATTCGTATTTTTTCGTGTATCTACCATTTGAAGTTGAAGAAGTAAATAACATTTATTCCTGTAGAAATAGGGAAGCAGTCTGAAATCTCCCCTTTGGGAGTGAGCACTGTTGAGAGTGTGGAACAGTGTAAAGAGGTCCTGATGCTGGCATCTGTATTGGAATGGGTGAAAGATGCTGCTTTTAGTGGCAAGGACAAATATTTAAGAAGTCACACTACTTTATGAACTAAATTTATTCTCATCTGCACCATTTGTTCTCAGCTGCACTTTATTCCCCTTCTCTTCCCGGAAAGAGATGTTCCTTTATTCCTGTGTTCTCTTTGCAGGTAACTTTGTAGAGGAGAGAAGAGTTGTAAACTACTCTTTTTAGCTGAAATCCTCAACAAAATAGTTCAGATTCACAGATTTTCTGACTGGGTTGTATTATTCATAATCCTTTCTCATATATTAATACATAAGAGGCTTTTATGATGGAATCTGGGATTTTATCTCATTTTTGGCAGATTTCTTCCTTCAAAGGAACAAGCTAGAATTTATGATGGGATAAACTTTAAGCTGGTTGTAAATACATTTAAATACTCTGGGCTTGAGTAAATCTGAACTTTTAAAAATAGTCATGCTTTGGTTGTGTAGCACACAGTTTATAATAGAGAAGATAATGTTAACCTATTTTCTGTACGTTTAATGCATGTTATAGAACTACTGCATTTTTCAAAATGTTTTTAAGTTCAGTCAAATGAAGAAGCAGTAATTTGAGCTAATGTTTATCTTCTGATACAGTTTCATCCAACTTATTTTAGCCAGTTTAACTGTATTGTGTTCACAAGACAAAACCTGTGAGTGGCCGCCGTAAAATTAAGTATTTGTAGAATATTTAGATTTTGGAAATTTGTATGTATAATATGCACAGAGCATCAGCACAAGTAAAATACCTTTCAAGTCCCTCTTAAACAGCTATAAGAGAAGAACATAACTTTAGTTTATATCGTTTCCATATTTTGAAAAATACACAGCTTTAGCTATGGTGAATTTTTCGAGTGATCATAATTACTTCTGCAGGGGGTGCTGCACTTAGCTGCAGCCTTCTGGCAAATGTGGATGTATTGCATCCAGCTGATGTGGAAATGAAGCACTGGTTAGAAGATAATCTAACTTCATCTTAAATGTGGACAGGAACTGCTGTACTTCTGCTATGTCTTCTTTTTGGTTTTAGATAACTCCAGTGCTCATCTGAAGCACTCTTACTAATGGAGCAGAAAGTGTACCAGAGAAAAATCTGGAAATACCTTTCTGAATAAGCTCAGAACAAATAATAACCTTTCTGAACAGACTCATCTCCATGAGAAAATGAGTGCTTGGGCTCTAGCTCAAAGGACAGGAGCCATGTGTGTGGGGGTGAAGATGGGGTTGTTTCAGCAGCAACCCACTGCCTCAAAGCAAGCCATTGTGCAAAACTTTATCGGTATTTTTCAGTTTCTTTTTGTCAACATACTTGGAAAACATTTTGATGTATGAAAACTAGCAGGTTTTGTAAAAAAGGAAATTACAAGAAGATGTAGTGGTTATCATTGCTTCACTGTTAGGTCACATATTTTTGAAAGAAAGATTTGTAAAATTTTGTTCTTTATTTTAGGTTTACCTAAAGGTATATGGGTCAGTGATGAGACTTACTCTGTGTGCTAATTAGTTTGACAGAAGTTTTGACCTAAATGTGTTTCTGGGAAGTCAGATACTTATAGTGTGATTTCTCAGCCGTTGTACCAAGTACTTAGTATCCATTTTTTGGTATACAATTAATTTTCTGCTGATGCACGTATTTCTCGCTATTTGATTGTTACCCTCTATCCTCACCGAACTGTTACATCTCATGGTGCAGAGCTAAGGCCTATTCAGCATTGTACATTGAAATGTATGCAGTGATAACCACTGGGTTCCATGCATTTAAAATTTTTGACAATTTGAAACTTTTCTCAGTCTCAGCTGTTGTGACAATAACTCTTTGTACATTTAAATCTCACTGCATTCTTCAGTTATAAAGGCAGTTTATGTGCTTGTTGAGGTTTAACCCCAGCAGCTCAGCCCTACGCAGCTGTTTGCTGTCCAGGCTCTCTAATTTGGTGATGCGTGCATGATGAGATCGTGTCACAAGTTTTGCTAAGGTCAGGATAACATCCAGTGCTTTTTCATTGGCCATAGAGCTGTTCCTCTCATTGTATGAGAACTCAGGTTGGTGAAACACAACTTACCCTCAGAAAATCCTTGCTAGTCGTTCCCAGTCACTTGTTTTCCTTTATGGGGCTGAAAATATCTTCCAAGAAGGGTTTGCTGCATAACCTTTTCATGTACTGATATTAAGCTGGTTGGCCTATAATATCACTGAATCTTTTTGCCCTTCTCAAAGATGGTTCTGATATTTGCCCTTTTCTAATCATCAGGAATCTGCCAGTGAGCACCGTGACCTTTTGCTGATGACAGAGTGGCTTTGCAATGACATTTGCCAGCGCCATTAAGCACCCTTGGATGCAGCCCACCTGGTCACATGAGCTTCAGTGTGTCCAATTTGTTGACGTTGTCCCTAATTTGGTTTTCCTATATTTCCTTTCACCAGGACTGTGCCACTAACATTGGGAACGTTTAGTTGTGAAAGAGTACTGTGATGTGAACGCCAGTACCACGAAGGCACTGAGAATCTCAGCCTCTTGTGTCCTTTGTCCCTTGGTTCTCCCACACACTTACTTTCTGGGTTGGTAGTTAATAGGTACAAAATGCAAAATAAATAGAATCCTGGACTTATTCTGGCAAGATTATTTGATGCCATGAATGTGGGATTGGAAGAGGAAACAGGTAATTCTATTCTCACAAGTCACCATTTGAATGAGTGCCAGGTCTGCCCTCATCTTGCTGCGCTTTCTAGAAAACTACGTGTTCTTTTGGTGTATATTTAAATGTTTGCTGTGGTTATAGCATAAGCATTTAGTATAAAATGTATTAAATCTTTCAGCTTCAAAAACTGCATTTGTGCATTCATATAGTTCCCAAGAACTGAATTACTACTTCCTGTAGACTTCACTGGATCTCTTGTATGACTAGAGTGATTTTCATTTATTTAAAAACAAAACTAAAAAATGCCACTGCTGTGACTTGGGAGAAGAGGCAAGGGATGATGCAACAAAATGAAAATGTCAAGTCTCCTAAATGTTATAATTTGCTGTTGTGTTTGATTTTCATAATTTAACATGTAGAAATAAAAGAAATCCCTGCACGTGTTTTATTGGTAGGCTTATCTTTCATTATCAGATTTTTTATTTTTTAGGGAATAAGAGGCATGAACAGTTAAGAGATTCCTTAGAATTTTCTGTAGAAGAGATACTGCATTTACAGTTCCCTTAGGTAGCTGAAAACTCCAGAGCCTATTTCCCTCAAATGTTTAGCTGCAGTCAGATTTTACATCTCCTTTATAGACAAAACTATTCCTACATTGTGACCAGTTAACTTTGAATTTGAGATTTTTCACTGTAGTGTAAATTTAGAATTATCATCACTGATTTAAAGAATTTGTTACTTTATTCTGCTATATTTATTACTCACATAAATTTTGAACTGTTCTAATGATCCGAATAAAGGATATATTGTAATGTTGTGTCAATGCATTTCTTCAAAATTTATGATATGTGAGATGAAATAGCAGAACTATTTTTTTAGTCTGCCTTTTATGTAATAGGTCTTCTTCCTTTAACTTATGTGGGCATTTTTAAGGTTTTTTTTTACCTCGGAGTCTGAATAATTCTTATGGTGCTGTTGTACTTCCAAATTCAGAAGAACTTAAACTGCAGTGTTTAGAAGCAGTATTCTAATAAAAACTTGAAACTCTTACAGATGGCAATTTTTTGTTTTAGTTTATTCAACCTGTAAGAGCAACACCTTTTATACATTTTAATGGTACTTGAATAGGTATTTTTTGTTGTTGTTGTTGTCATTAAAATCTACTGGAAGTGGTGTTGCAGGTTTTCTTTTTCAAGTTTGACTCTGATGTTAGTATTGTCCCTCTGAGGTTTTTCCACAAGGTTATGTAGTTCGCTCATGACTACAATAAGCACTGCTGTTGCCAGCAGCAGTGTACAAAGTGAGTTTTCTTATTCCTGCTGCTCTCATGCTGCATGTTACTAGTGGGGAGCACCACAGTGTTGAAGATACCAGCCTACTTAAGTGCACGAAAGTAAGAATAAATTGGTATGAAAATAAGTTTGCGGGTTGACCAGCTGTTCTAAGCCAACTGATAGGTGGAGGAGCTGCTGAAGTTACTTAATGTTTAATTCCAGGCAGCAGAGAAAGAGAACAGATTTTCCGAACATGACCTCTCTGTTAGAAGGAAGAAATTTAGTTGAAGTGGGTCTTAGTGTGCCCTTAAAATGCAGCCTGCTAAATGGCCCATTTTGTTACTCACAATTGGCTGTGCAAGATGTTTATAAACAGGGTTCCCCCCCCCTTTTTTTTTTAACTTACTGCGTTTTTTTTCTGTTTTGTCTTTGAATGTCTCTTTATCTTCAAACACCTCTTTATCTTCAGAGAAGGAAATTGTTCCAAATCGTGGCGAAGCCTTGGGCTGCATTATGATTCTAAATAGACTATTGGCAAAACATTTTCTTACGTTTTGTAAAATAAGCTTGGTCATTGTGTTTGGCACTCCTGTAAACTCTTATTGCTCCCTTTAAAAAGTATCCCCCCAGTTCCCTTGGCTCCGAAAGAATTACACTAGGTTTTACAATGAAAATATCATTTGGCTTAAAGGTAAAAGGATATTCCTACTTCTGTAAATGGAAAAGCTGGTACTTGTGGTGTAATGGGGTAACCATGGTGTTTTAGCAGCCTCAGTGTAGAACAGATGTTAGGAGTGGGTTAGAAATTGGTGTATTACTTTGTATCTCAACTGTGCCAGCACAATTCAGAGAATTTAAGTCTTAGAAGCCTTTGGTTATTTTTTTCTTCATTCTGGAGGGGAGTGTAGCGTGGTGCTGAAAATGTGCTTTATCCCTAAACTTAATTTATTTTCCTTCTTTTTGCCATGCTTACATTTCTTCTAGACTTGGGTAGGCTGAAGACCCAGCAGAGGCCACTTGGTCTGGGTTCCCACATGCAGCACCTGGGCAGAGCAAAGGAGGGAACAGTTCATTCCCCACAGCCCTGGGTCCCTGTAAGGGCGGAGCAAGAATGGGCATTGCAGCTCTGGATTTCAGCTCTTAAAATGGCCTTTAATGTGAGGAGATTAATTTTTCAGAGGCTTCATCCATTGCTTTGGGGAGACCAAATGCTGTGTTCTTTAAGCTACCTTGTCAAATTTCAGCATTAAAGCCCTGATTGTGAAAGAGTTAACATACACAGCTGAAAGAGTGTTCTTCCAGTTTTGTTCTAGGAAACAGCTGAGGTTTTTTTTTTTCTGAAAATTTCCGGAGGTCTGCCATCTGGAGTGGAAAATTTTAGTCCAGATTTAATTTGGTAAAAATTTGACCAATTAAAAATAGTTGTACCATCTTGAATGTATGGCAGGCTTCATTGTAGACAGTGGTACCAGAAGTGCTTGTAATATCACCAGTTATATGGTAGTAGTTATACTGACTTGTGTACTGACTTGTCCTTCAAATACCTTGAAATCTAAGCAGATAAGCAACAGGGCAGTGAGAATAACCTTTAGTCTGACCCGTTTTGCTCCCTAGTCTGTCAGTGGTAATGCACGTAACAGCAGCAGCTGTGTGGTAGCACTTCTCTTGAAATAGAGATCTCTCCAAACACCTCAAAATTAAATAGATGAGCACACAGGGCAATGAGAATAACCTCTAGTCCAATTCGTTCTGCTTCATATTTCTGTCCAGGAGCAGCTAGATAGGTAGCCATTGCTAGCTAAGGCAGATCGAGGGTAAAACCATTTTTAGCTGAGAAAATTTCCCTCTTTTTCTATCAGCAGCACTGGAAATCTCTGTGCTGGAAAGCAGGTTGGGGTTATGTTCTGAAGCTGCTCATGGAGTGGTCAATAACTCCCTTATCCACCATGGATTTGTATAATTTGATCTTAAAATCAAATTACCAAAGATCACCAAAAGATCAAATTGTGTAATTTGGTCTTAAATCTGTTTATGCTTTTGATCCCTGTAATATTTTTACATCATGAGTTGCACTGTTCAATTATGTGCTTAGTATCCTAATAGTTTCTTGATTTTGGGTTTCATGCAACTTGTTTTCGTTGAAGGAGTGTAGAGGTTTGTACTTTGGGGGATTGTGTAACACCTCGTTTTGGCCACATAAGAGTTTGTGCTCAGCATTGTCTCTTTCTCTTCCAGGCTGGCAAGTTTTAGGGTTTTATTACATGGAAACTTCTTAATGCCTTCTATCATTGCCTTCCCTATTCATTTTCCCCCCTTTTTTTGTGTCAAATGCTGTATATTTTCTTGTCTTTTATCTTGCTGCATTCGTGTAATTGCCCCCTTACTGAAATCTTCTCTTGTCCGCTTGCTGTTTGTTCTTTCTCCTCATTATCTGTGTTCTGATTTTGTCCATTAATTTCCCACTTTTTTCTCTATTCCCTAGGTGGTGATGAATAGGGGAAAGTGTGTGTTTTGGGTAGGAATAAAGCAATTCAGAGATTTGCAAATGGTGAGAGCTGGAAGAAACGAGTGCATTTGTTCCAAATCCTTAACTACAGTTTAGTTTTATTTGCCTTAAGGATGTTTGAATTGCATTTTTTTAGGGTTGCTCTTCACAGCTGGGAAAGCTGGATTCATTAAAAATGAATAAGGTTTCTTATGTAACCTAGAGGTTTGAGGCTATACAAGTGCTCCAGATATTGAAGGCAATACTATTGAGTGTTATGCCCCCCAGGAGTTCTATGGATGCCAGCCCACAAGCAGGAAGGACAAGCGCTCCATCTGGGCAAGAGTTCAGTATCTTCTTTTGCTGCAGTGTATCTCTTCTTGATTTTGCTTTTGGTAACTAGAGTTACTAATAGGCTTGCATTTGAAACAAGTGACTCTAAGCTCCATACTGGTTAAAGTAAAGGGAGGTGACGGTATTGTTTTTAAGTGTTATATATGTTTGAAGCTGAGCAAACTTTTCATAGAATCATAAAATGGTTCGGATTGGAAGGGACTTTTCAGGGTCATCTAGTTCTAGCTCCCCTGTCAGGGATGGGGACACCTTCCACTGGAATCCACTTCTGGGTTCTTCGGATTGCTCTAACATCTGGTGGAGCTTTTTATTATCTTGCCAGTTTTATTACCTTGATAGGAACAAAATTTTAAGGTGCAGTTTGCTATCTAGGGGGAAGAAAAGGTGTTTTAATGTGACATTAGTTCTGGGCTACTCAAGAATTCATTAAATATGGGTGAGACTTACTGTGTCCTAGAGTAATACATTTGTGTGAGATAAAGCCCTAGTGAGGCTTATTTCTAGTATGTGCTAATTGTTTGCTTTGTTTTCTTTTTAATAAGAGAAGGAAGAAATGGAAGAAGTGTTCATCATTGCATTTAAAAGAGAAAGTTTTCAAATCATCTCAGTGTAGTGAAAGCAGACTTATATTTTAACTCTATCAAGGTGTTGTGGTTCACTTACAGTTTAGTGGGATATCCAGACATTCAACTAGTAAAGAATGGAAAGAAAATAAGATGCATAATTTGTATTAGTTAGAAACTGATCTCTGAATGGTACTGAAGAGCTCACTTTGAATTCACGGTGCAATTAAAAAAAACTAACCAAACTTCTTTTTCTCTTCACAGGAAAGATGATAAAGACTATGCTTTAAAACAGATAGAAGGTACTGGAATTTCCATGTCTGCATGCAGAGAAATAGCAGTAAGTAACAGTTCTTTTTACTAGCAAACAAATTTAATAAAAGTATTAATTTGCATTCATCGTGGGTTTTGTTTGCTCAATCATATTATTCTACTATGGGTGCTACATCTTTATCATAGGGGTATAAAAGTAAGTACAAATGTCATGGAAGATTTTACGTACCTGTTATGTTTACTGTCTAAAATTGACAGTGTTTTTAAGTTGCAATTTACTGCCTGCCTCAGGGCAGATTATATTTAAATGCAGCAGTTTAAAAACATGTTTGGAGTTAGTGACTTAAATTACACATTTGGTTTGACTTGTAGTACTTCAGTTGCTTTCCTAAAGAAATTAGTTCTTATTGGCTTACAATGATTAAAATATTTTAACTTCTGTTTAAGTGAAGATTTCAAACTAAATTAACACAGTTGTTGCCTTGGAGACTGTAATACAGCCATGAATGCTATTCAGACATTTTCTTCAGTTTTTCAGGTTTATATTTGTATATTTCATGTTGTTAGAAACTGAATAATGTAGTCTAGTTATAGTTTGTGAGAAGCTTGAGAAGAAACACTGGAAAAACCACTATTGTGAAGCTTACCTGTTCTATGTTCTTATGTTTTACTGCTGCTTGGGTTCATTGTTCTTGAAATGTTTCAAATGAAATTGCTTACTAAAAGGAAATGCACATAACTTAAGGGGGTGTGTGGGAAGGGAATAGTTTTATTTTCAGTCCATATTCCTCAAGAGTGTAAAACTTATCCTAAATTTCATTTTCATTGACTGAAGTGAGTACTTAGGCTTTCCCACTTAGTCAAATTCCAGTTGGCTTCGTGATATCAAAAACGCTAGTCCTTGAACTGAGGTGAAAAAAGTGAAGCACGAAGAATATTCTTCAGATGTTCTTTTTGTCCTGTGGTGAAAGCTGAGCCCTCTGCTATTGTAGACATCCACTCTGAACTAAAGGAGCAGAAAACAGGGTCTTAAATTTTGCTACTTTCAACCATTTGAGCAGAAATTTTCCAAATGCTGTGACTCAGGCTGAATGCTTTTAGGAAATGTCAGCTACTATTTCAGAGGGATTTGGGATAAGTTGTTGTCTTTCTCCAGTGATTTACCTAAAGAGATTTGAAGAGTTTGTTCTGCTTGAACTTGGCAGGAGAAGCCTGCCGGTGTTAGGGAAGTGTCTCTGCTCTGTGTATGACCCTAACTCAATTTCTGTGTATTATGAGAATCATTAGCTTGGCCGACAGGAAGGAAGGATTTGGCCTCATTCCTCTTGGGCAGCAAAGTCCCCAGTATTGATGGAAAAAGAGCGAGCAGCAGGGGGGCTTTCTCCATGCTGAGCTGCTGCAGCGTGCGCCTTTTGAAGAGAACAGCAGTACAACTCAGGACCCACGTGGGACAGAGTTGGTGAGGGGAGGAGGGAACATAGTGCAAATACCAAAGATGCCAAGCAAGCAGGTATCCAGAGCGAAGAGGGGAGTGGAGCACAAAAGCAGATGTAGGGATAGGAAGAGAAACCTGAAGCAGCGTTTCTTAAGCTATAGTTGACTTTGCTTCTGGTTATGCTTCCAGGCTTGCAACTTCTAATACTGTGGTTGAATTTTCCTGCAGTTGGATTAATAATTCATCATGGGCTTCTGGGTTTGAATTTGTTTCTTGCCATTCTTTTGATGTTGCTGTTTGTAGTGAACAGGAGAATTTTTTCCCCCCTGGAAAGGCATTGTTTATTTTAATTCTGTTAAATAGATTTTTTCCACCCTTTTATCAATCAATATTGTAAAAGGAGCAAAATGAACCTCATATGGAAATGAATTAAATTGATAATAATAATCATACTGTTCATATTGATGATGTGAGTATATGTAATATGTGTGAAAATGATACTGAGTTAACCAGCAGTGTTGAACCCTGTCATCTGTACATATAACTAATAAAATTATTTCTTGTTGTACTTAAAAAGTCAAGGCTGCATGCCAGACTTTGTTACAGTGTAATCTGGACTATTCAAATTAATGCATTTGAAGAGCATGGTGGTGTTAAGAGGAGCTAGGATGATTTGGTTTGCATATGAGCCGTATCCATTTCAGTTTCTCTGGAGAGCTGAAGCTTGTATATTCTACTCTGTGACAATCTGGGAAGAATTTAGTTTGATATAAACCCCAGTGAAACTCTTATTTTTACAGCTCTGCTGTGGCTTTTGTCTTATGATGACTAACTTCAGTTTTGGAGTATTGAGTAACTTTTATATTTAAAAATGCCCATAACTTACTCTTTTAAAACATCTGTTTGATGCAGACACCTAAGTTGGAGAATAGTGTAAGAAAAATAAAATAACTATTGAAATTCATCAGTTATAGGGAAAGGTGTGAACTAGGTTAGAGACCTGATTTCAGACATCTGAATCAGTTATGAGATGAGCTCAATCTATAACTCAGTTTAAATAAGTGATTTGTTTGGGGATTTTTTTCTTCAATCATTTGAACTTGGATTTTGTTCAACCATTTGTTTGCTTGGTGGAGTTAACAGTTACTGTGCTAATTGAATCAGTATGTTTCATATCAAGCTAGTTGAAGAGTTGTATTTTTCCTTATTGTTGCCCCATTCATCCACCATGGTAAACATTTGTGAATCCTGCCTCTTTCAGAATCTTAACTGGATGTTTGGCTGCTCCTATCTTGTTCTCTGCAGATCTGTGCACTGCCTGCTATGCTGGGTATCTTTTTTGTGATCTGCAATTTCACTTCTGAGGATTTAAGCAGGCACTAAAGACTGCAGGTTCAGCATGCCAAGAGTTGAATTTGTGTTAGATGGGAGAGCAGAGGGTTAGAATTGTGAGAAGATTTGTATAAAAATATGCAGAATGTACAAGCCCAAATGATTGATTCCTCGTCTTCTGATTTAATCACGCAGAAGAAAGTCATTAAAGCCTATCCACCTGGAATAGTGCAGCAAATGCTATTTCACAGTTCGCAAAGCAGGAGAATTCTTCAAGGCTGTAGAAAGCTGGAGTAGTTAACCAGGCTTTAAATAGAGCTTCAGGATTTTGGCTTGGGCAGTTTTCTATACAGGAGTTGTAGGTTTGGAAGCAACCAAGTGACTTGCTGACATGTTTTGTGTTGATTAGCATTTTTCATTCAGTTTTAGCAGGTTTGCAAGTACTTTGCTTGCATATGCTTCCTTAGGCTAGTGAGGGGTTGCTTAGGTTGAGGTTTTGTTTGGGATTTTTGTTTGTTTGTTTGTTGTTTTGTTTAGTTGAGGGAGCTGTGAGGGTTTTGGTTTTTGTTTGTTTTTCTTTTTACCAGTTTTCCATGTAGTCTGTTTATTGGTGCCTGGTTAGGTCAACAAAAATATCTGATAGCATTAATTTTTGACTTGGCCCTGAAGAGGAAGTGCTAGGTGTGGTAGCAGATGCTTTCATTGTTGGAAATGCTGAATGTGACAAAGCAGATCTGGGGTGGACAGTGATGTGCTCTGGCTGTCTCCTGTCTGTCTTGTGTCCTTTAAACACCACATCCAGTTTGTGCGAGTTAGAACAGCCTTGGGGCTGCTGGGGTGAAACAGAAAACTACAGAACAATAAGCAGCTGGCTTCTCTGGTTGTTTTTGCTCTTTAGGTGCCTTGGAGGCATTCGTAGGATTTTATATTTCCTGTTGTAACAAGTGCAGGCTGTTATCACAGAAGGTGATGTCCTCTGTGTTGGATCTAGTGATAGTGTGAGTGTAGGATGTTCACCTTTGCCAAAGGGCAAATGAGCAATTTTGTTAGTTTTGTGGAGTGAGCAAGCAGAGTTGAAGCATCCTTTGGATCTGCTGTTGCTTAACGTAACTCTTGTGAAAGGGAGAGGCTCTCCAGCAGGCCTGCTCATGTCTGTGTCTGCACTGTCCTCATGGCTTTCACCTGGCCTGGAGGGTGGCAGAGGCAGAGACAGAGCAGCAGGCCTGGCCCCCATGGCAATGAGAAGGGAGCTGCTGTTGGTGAATGGTCTTGCCTGAGTTGACCTTGGTGGAGGCTCCTCTAGAGAGTAGTTGGTCCTTCTCACACACTGGGCCTTCTGTGCCCTGGGTGACAACAGTGTGTCACTATGTGATTATCAGGTCTCTCTTCCCTCTGCCAGTGGAAGGGATGGAATAAGGGTGTAAGAGCTCTTTGATAGCCAGTCTGAGGATGACTGTGATCTTTGCAGCCTGCAGCAACCAGAGAGACTGCATGAGGCAGAAGATAAAACTGGGTGACACCAGGATTTACTCTCTTCAACACCTTCCCTTGGCAAGGAACAAATAACTCTCCAAGTGAGATGCCCTGAAGAGATCCTGAACCAGCTGTGTTGCAATGAACAACAGTTGGGTGTAGGTTCCTTGGGTTATGGGGGCTGTCCCTTCCACACTAGCGGTGAAAGCAGTTTCCCCCAAGACCAAACACAGAAATCACTTAGATGACTGCATGTCTTTCTCATGTCAGAAGGCGTGTAACGGTTTCTTGGAAATCTTTCCATGTAGTGAAAGGTGACAAAGTACTGAGGAAGACAGATGTTTGATTTGACTCTTTTTGGCATGTTTAATAATTCTCAAATGCTTTAGTTTAATACTAACATAGTATGTAAAACATAAGTTGTGACTGCGTACTTTACCAAGCTACATTACTGATCTGAAAACATTGTTTTTGAGAGATTTTGTATAAAGGGAGGGTAGCTCTATTTTTAGTTCTGTGACAGTGGGACAAAGATACTGACTAAATGTTGTGATTAGAATCCTTAGGAATCATAATGTTTCCTGTGAAGAACAGAATTTGTCCAAGCTTGACATCCAGTGCCTGTCTCATCTGGGTACTTCACCTGCCTCCTTACTTTCAGAGAGCATTTAATAACACCTCTTCTAATACTTTGAATGTGTTTGGAATTAGAAGGTGGTAATAAATATTGACTTGCATGTGGCATCACGTAAGACTCCTTTATTTTAGAAACTGTGGAAGCTAAAAAGAAATGTGGAGGTTGTTTCCTCTTGGCATTTTGTGTTGTCAGGCATCTTTTTTGCACATTTAGGACTTTAAAAAAATCAAAAGAGGAAAATATACAACCTTGTGAAATTGTTGCTTTGTCTGAAGAACTGGAGCTTCAAAAGTGTGTTGTCAGCTTCATAATAAATTCTTAGAGTGAGCAGTATTATAACTTTCAGTTACAATGCCTTTGTAAGCTTTTATTTGAACACTTCTGAAAGGAAAACAACATGTACTTTCAGCAGGTATTCTATTCTTTTTTAGTACTGTGGAATGTCTGCTTTGTGAGAATGTAAAACTAAAACTGTATTTACACTGAGGCAAACAGATCTTGAATCTGCTGTGTAGCAGCTAAGCCAGCCTGGGATTTGAGCAGTTGTGTAATAAAACTGGGGGGTTAGTTTATATAACAAGTTTAAAGTACTTGAGTAGAGCTCCACTGTTCCATAGCAAACTAAGAATAGTGACTGGAAATTTTTTTTACAAATTTTTGTGCCTTAGAATTGGGTGACATCTCTGGAGTTGTCATATTCTACTCCTGCTCTTGCAGACAAGCAAGTGGTGCCTTAAAAAATTTAGCAAGCTACAAGTTAAACTTCCAAGGAAAAGAGATCTCTGAAGGCAGTTTCTGAATCTCATTCTAGTAATGACTCTATGAACATTATTCAGCCTTTAAGCCAAAATTAATCATTACTAATTCGTACCCATTTGTACTTATCATAATATTGTCAGTTAGTTAAAATAGCTCTTCTCTTCTGCTCTCATTTTAAAGAGAGAGAGACTGTTTCTTCTCTGCTTTGTTTTGGCAGGCTATAAGCATTTTGGCTTGGCTTGCTGGTTTTCTTTGAGCAGTAGGCTCTCCCTTCCTCTGGGTGTAGGCTTGGGCTTTCTTTACCCTGTTGCAGTTGGAATTAATCTTCCCCGAATGGGCCAGAATTATGCATAGTGTTTCAGGTAACATCTTATTGCTGTCTATACTCATATGTTGTAGCAGTAATTCCACTGGTACCTTACTTGTTACAGGATGAGTAGAATTTGTCATTCACCTTCCAGTCTGAAAGTCGCCTTTCTGCATCAAATGCAATCTGCTTTGTGTTCCAAGTCTCTGCTTGCCCATTTTTCCGTTGTAAGGCCGTGGCATGACTGTTAATGATGTTTGTTGCTGGATCCCTTGGTGGAACTGATGTGAGCCTTTTTGAAGCATGAGATGACGATTAGAGTTTGAATTTATGCCGTCAAACTAGCCAGATAATGCAACAGTGACTTTTGCTTAAATGAATGTTTGGTTGATAACTGCCAATGGCTTTATGTGTCGCCAGTTTTCTGCCTGTCCTAAGGCTTAGGAAAAATGTGCTGCATGGCAGTCAAAGGAAGGCAGTCAGAGCAAGAAGCTGCTTTTTCTAAAGTAGCAAATGTCCTGACATAGGGGATGCTCCTTCTGGGCCAGGTTACCTGGCAAATTGCTCTAACAATTGTGCTCCATTATAGGGTTTTAGAATCATTTAGGTTTGGAAAGACCTGTATCATCAAGTCCAGCCAATAAGCCAGCACTGCCAAGTCCAGCACTAAACCACATCCCTCAGTAGCAGTACATCTGCGTGTCTTTTAAATACCTCCAGAGATGGCAACACAATCACTTCCCTGGGCATCCTGTTCCAGTGCTTGACAAGCATTTTGGTGAAATAGATTTTCCTGATAACTGATCTTAACCTCCCCTGTGCAACTTGAATTATAGAAGTAAGCATGGTAGTATTGCAGGGCTACATTTTGCAGGTTAACATTCCCTGTGGACCACAAAGATTAGCAAGTGTCAAGAGCGGGGGTGAGATGACGTTTGCAATAGAGCTAGAAATCCTCACTTACATGAAGACTGTGGTGTCTTGGCCTATGAGAAGTGTTGTGGTGGAGAGCTCTATGAGAAATGTGGGAATATCACTGGATGAAGCAGGTCATGTTCATAAAAAATTGTGCTGACTTCAGCACAATCTGAAAGATAATTGTTGTTAGTGCAAGGAAAGATTGGCCTTAGTCATGCTGCAGTTTTCCTGATTCCTTTAGTGCTGCTGTTGATTATTTAATAACATCCTGTTTTTCTTCACTTTGTCCTTGTTCATGAAGCAATTTAACAATTTTATGAATCATTGGGACACTTTGATTTACTGTCTGTCAGCTATCCCATGGCTGTGGAATGAGTATTTCTTCATTTCAAGAAGGACCTTATTGTGAGCTGAGGACCTGCATGCAGGGATGCTCTTTCCCTTGCTGGATCTTGAACAATATGAAAACAAGGGCAAGACCAGCCAGGGACAAAATGGGCTTCTAACACTCAAGTCAAAACAGATGTATTGGCATTTTTGTCATTTGCTGATTTCTGTTTCTTTGAAGGTCTCTTGGGTCTCCCTTCTTTATAAGTTGGTAACAAGACCAACTGATATAGAAGGAAATAGATTTGGTTGAGGAAATAGATTTGAATCATCATGTGGTATGCAAATGAAAAGGAAGGCAATTTACTGAGAGCCAAACACATCATTTTCGTCTACTTTCTCTTTGTGTTCTACAGAACTGAACTAAGATAGACAGAAGCAGTTAGATAACAGTCATTAGGCCAAAAAACAGCCTTTATCATTAGCAGGCATCATACTGATATTGAAAACATGTTTCTTGCAGTCTGCTTTGTCTGAACTGTCTTTGTTTGAACTCTGTCAGCTGCTGGACACAAGTCAAGTCATCTGGTAGGAAAGGCATGTGGTTTATGGACTAGAGAGGCCTGGTTTGTGGAGGCTGAGGTTGCTGAAAGTGCTCTTTACAGCCCATGTGATGTGTTATCATTTGCATGAGCTCTTTCAGATACTTCAGACAGAGTTCGCATTTGTCACTGTGTTTCAGCCTTTCCAAGACAGTGATTCAGGAATCATCTGTCACCACTGCAGCAATCATTTCCTTATTCTGATGGTTTTACTGATGTATGTTAGCCATCCTATTCATTGGTTTGCTTGTGGCTGTCTGGCTTTGACTGAACCCATCAGGTTTTTTAACAGACTGAAAGAATGTGGCTCTAACAGCTATTCAGCACAAAAGGCAAAGGCAGAAGCCAGCAAGAATGATAAACTGAGTACCCAGACACACAAACACTAACAGCTGCTGTCAGTGACAGTAACAAGGGCCAGAACTCCTAACACAAAGGTGATGGGCTGCAAAAGGAACTTCTGAGGTGTGTTCTTGGAAAGTGTCAGCTGGGGCTTCATAACTGATGAGAAGGAAAGCAGGTTGCTATGGATTTTTGAGGAGGATAATGGGGTTTTTGGGTATTTGAGAGGACTTCTGGGATGTTTAGAGGAAAAATAAAAGGCAGGAAGGGGAGTGAGTGATCAAGGTGGTTTGGGGAGGAAAAAAGCAAGGAATGCTGTGAGTCTCAAAGTCTGAAGTATTGACTGCCTCTAGAACAAACAAGGGAGAATTCTGTCTATATTACCTTGCTATACAGACAGGGAATGCTTCTTCTGCATTACTTAAAGTTCCTCATATGTGTGTCCAGCTTTGGTGATAGGTTCTCTATATGTTCTCCAAGCTGAATCACATTTGATGTGAAGAAGTTGGATTTTTTTAGGTAGATGATAGCTGCTACCTGAGGAATAAGGAGTAGGACAGACTTAAAATGGGATCAGAAAGGACAAAAGGGAACATTACATTATTTTTTAGAGCTCTGACTAGTATCTGCATCTTTCATCAAGGAAAAGTTTATCTGGTACAGATCTGTCCATCAGGCCACAGGAAATAAGATAATATTTTGATATGGACACATAGTTGCTGAACTGTCATGTAATCTTCTGGTACAGTTAATTAAAATTTTAAGCATAAATTTAATGTGTGAATTTTTGCTGATTAAAGAAAAACTATTTTTCTATAAGGACTGGCACAGTGGATCCTTAAACCCTGCAACATCATTCACCATTGAGAGGCTCGTCTTTGATGCCATACTGTGCCTGTCTGCCGTGCAGTTAATCTTCTCCACATCAGCCTCCATGGTGGAGTGTGTTGGATTTGTGACTAAAGCGGTGTTGATAAGCCACCAGTGTTTTGGCTGTTGCTGATAGTGTTCAGGCTTTCTCTGTTTCGCACTCCTGCTCCTCTTCCCTTTGGAGAGGTAGCCTTTGCTTGGAGACTGGCTGGACATCAGTCTTCTTGTGGGAAGTTAGATGTGACTGACTTTGCATTGCTTCTCTTGTTTTGTTGTGGGTGTGGTGTTTAATTCCTCTTTCCTTCACTTACTAAACTGTCTTACCTCACTCGCAAATTTTCTTGCTTTTTTCTTCTTCCATTCATATGCCTGACTGAGAGGGGTGAAGGAGTGGCCCCGTGGGGTTTAGCTGCTGGCTGTGGTTAAATTACCACAGGCAGTCCCCACCTGTAATTGATAAAAAAGTGCAAATAAGCATGTCTTGGTTTTTCCCATTGTGATCTTATGCTTTGTAGGAATGACAGGCATTTAAAGAATTCCATGCTTCTTGTGGATCCTACCTTAAAGTGCCTCGATGTGGTGCTTTTACAAATCTTAGTTTTACTGTGCTCAAACTCTATAGCCTTCTGCATTGATTTCTGTTGTTGCTTTGTCTCCTCTACACTGTCTCCCTGTTTGATCTCATACTTGAGGTAAAAGCTCTGTGGGCTATAGGTCTTTTTGCTCACGAAATGCCACACGGAAGGCTGGTCAGTGAGTCATAACGTGAGTCTGTCTCAAATGAAATCGGAAAGAAGGAAACAAACACACAGATACATACTTCCATTTTACTATCTCAGTAGCAGCTAAAATTTTAGCATATATGACAAAGGTATCAATAGAAAGGAATGAATTTTTTTTGTTTCCTCTGTTATGTACTGGAAAAATTATATTTTATTGAAAATAGATTGTCTCAGAAGTAAATTCTGTATTCAAAGAGTAGTTTAATTTTCCTGTGGCTTTTTTTTAAAAAAAGAAATAGCCCTAACCATTCCTTTTAATAAAAATGTCATTGCTTTTGGCCCACTGAACTGGCAAGAATTTTGACTAGTCTTAGGTAGTCACGCTTAACCACAGTGTGCTTAAATAAAGCTTCTGTTTTTTTCTTAGCAATTGAGTACAGTATGATTGTAACATGACCAATAGAGCTCAGATAGACTGATGCTGTCTTCATTCAGTTGTTGTCCTGTATCTCATCTATGTTTTCCTTTTGGTGGGGTTAAAACTATAGTTTCTGAAGCAGCTGAGCTGGTTTAATGGCTCACTGCTGCTGAAAGAAGTTCTGGGTGTGTCCCTTTGCTAGGGCTGTGTCTGTTGTGAGTACCCTGATTTGTTTCAGCTCAAGAGCTCAGTACCAGGTTACCTTTCACCAACCCTTGTGCATCCAGAATAGTTTTCTCTTGAACTGGGTGCTGTTTTATGGATGGCTTCTGTGAATGTACTAACTGGTGTAATCTGTGTTGTGGCAAGGAGCTGGACCCTCTTCTGTAGAGAGTGGTGACCTTGTAGATCAGCAGAGTCCATGTTACAAAGCACATCTTGGTTTAGCTGACTGCATTGGCAGCTCTACATGAGCCATCCCATTCAGTCTCAAGTGACTGCAATCAAAATGCAGTGTTTTCAGATGATTGGGAGCAAGGAGAAAATGGGGTACCCCAAATGGGACTGTTGAAGATTAGAGCCTATGTGAAAGGGCAGATGCCACAGTGGGCTGTTTACAGAGTGATCTTGGACCTGGATAATAGTGAGGTTTTACATAGACTTCAGCTTTTAGAAATTGAGTAGGAAGTGAATGCCCTGACAGGATTATGACCCACTTTCAGCTTTGGTTTGAAACTAATGAGTGGTTCTTTCAGGAAAAAAAAATAGGGTTTTCTATGGCTTGCAGATTTCAACTTTTATTGTTTGCGTTGTAAGTATCCCAGCTCTGGATGTATGGATATAACTGTTGTGGACTTTTTCTTTTGCAGTTGCTGCGGGAGCTCAAGCATCCAAATGTCATTTCTCTGCAAAAGGTGTTCCTTTCTCATGCTGACAGGAAAGTGTGGCTTCTCTTTGACTACGCTGAACATGACCTCTGGGTAAGGTCAATTGTTTGTAGGTACCAGGCTTAGAGTTTTAGTTGCAGCAAAGGGACAAGGTCAGGGGTGACACATCATTTTTAAACACGATGTAGCTGTTTCCTACATGTTTGTTGGATGCATTTTCAGTAATGAAGGAAAAGCAATGGAAAATGTTAAGTAAACACACTACACAGTTAACCTGTGGTCTCTTTAAGAAGATAAAGATCTGCAAAAATCAGCCCTCAGTAGCTAGAAGTCTACTTAAATAAATGTAGATATAAACCCCTAATACAGCTAAAGTAGGAAGCAGGAAAGTGTAATTGATTACACAGGTGAATTTCCTTTGAAAAATGACAAACTTGTTTTTTGAATAGGACAGTTCAGTTTTAGTTGCATTGATTATCATCCATGAACACATGAAATGAGAGTAGTGACATTTAATTCATAATATATTTAATAAATAAATTTCAGTGGGAAGAATTTTTACTCAACTTGTCTGCAGAAGTTCCGTGTATTTGGGAGGAAAACTATTTAATTGCAAGATACAGCTTCAAAATATAAACCTCTTGGAGGCAAAGTAAATTTGTTTTAAGATATGTACTGTATTTCTCTGTTAACTCAATATTTGTAAGCTTAATATCCGTTTGGAATATTAAAAAAAAAAATTAGCATGGTAAAAAATGAAAAATACTATGCAGCCTTGACTTCCCTGAAAAAAGGTGTGTGTGCCTCAAATTAATGCTGACATACATTTGGAGCATTGCTCTCAATGTTACACATACTAACCTTAAAAGATGCTAAGATTTGTATCAAAGGGTGCAACAGAAGCAATTTGGAATGAGGTGGGAATTTTTATGAATGTGTACATGTGAGAATTGCACAGTATGAGTCATGAGTTGTTTTTTCATCTGTGTGTCACTTAGTACAAGCCAAAGTAAAACTAATTTCTATGGAAAGTGGTGTTCCTTGTAGTTGGGAATTATTCAGTAGCATTTGCCTAAAAACTAGTGTCAGTTTTCTTTCTGCTAAGCTAAATGAAAGGTATTTTCTTACAGTAAAATGTCTTGGAAATTCTGATACTTGGTATTGAGGTTTTGTTACCAAAATAAAATTAGAGGCAAAAAAGTTATCAAACAGATGAAATGTTGAGACATTCTGAAGGCTGATAAACAGAAAACAACATTTTGAGGAAGTGGAGTAAAGTTGTTTTGTTTTTATCTTAATATGAAGGAAAAATAAGAGCACTCTTCTTTTCACTGCTCCCCCATATTTAAGATATGCTAAGCTACGGAAGCTTAGGAACGTTTGAGGGGTTTTTTGCTTCAAAATATGCTACAAGGCTTCATATTTGTTAGGATGATTATGACTATGACCTGTCCTTGTTTGTATTTACACATTTCTGCATTGCTTCATACTTAACCTGAATCACCACAGAAGCGTTTCTGTTAATGAAACACTGGTTTGTATATAAGTAACTTAGGAATGACCCTCCGTTTTGACCTTTATGCTTACGTGCATATACCTGTATGAACTCCAGAATTCCCCAGCTGTACCAGCTCCTGGTTATTCACTGTATCAGGATGTGAGAGACTTAATTGCAGTAACTGGGCTGGCTCTGTGCCCCAGAGAGCAGGCTAAGGATCAAGTGCTCCAGCTCTGTTTGTATTTAGCACAGCAGGTCTCAACTAAGGCTGGGAAAGAGCCAGATAATACAGAGTGTATTAGAGCAGGAACAAAAAAAGTCTAGGACAACCATCTGTTTTTTTGTCTGTCTCTGAAGATTCACTTCTGTCTGTCCACCATGTGAAAATAACATTTGTTTTGGAGTGTTGGAAGTGGGAGGTGAGAGGAGGTGAAACTCGTGGCTCATGCTGAGGGATGCTTGTGCGTGTGGTGCTTGGCTGATGGTGCAGGGAACTGCCACCTTTTCATCGATGCTTCTTTGCTCTGTGCATCTACATTTTTACCACTGTCAGGGCAGAAATGTGCCTGTTCCTCAGAGGAAAGCCAAGCTTGCTGCCTGAAGCGAAGGAGGGCAGGCTGTATGGAGCTGTGCTGCAGCAGGAGAGGAAAGGCAGTTTGCCAAAGATTGTTAGGTATTTGGGTTACTTAGTTGGCACCCGGAATATGAGGGGTCATGAACGTAGGAAAAGCACATGATAGAAGTTTGGTGCAAGGTTTTGGTCGACAAGATCTGGGCTGTTACGATAATCACACAGGTGCGAGCCATTACAGAAAAAAAGTGTGAATACATTAAGAAGTTTGTTCTAGAAATTGCCTCTGTGTTTGAAGGAGGCAAACATGGAAATGGTTACCATGACTATAGCACACCTTGCCGTTGAACTTAGTGACACCTGAGACTCGAGTGCTAAGACAATACATCCTTTTGGGCTCCTCCTTGGTGCCAGACATCATTGCTTGTGTATAAACTTAGAATTGCTAAATGTTCTTTTTCTGTGACTTGGTGGCTGACTTTCAGATGGATGGATTTGTAGACTTGCTCTGTGAACAGCTTCTGTTTTGAGAGTACTGTGTTATAAGGGTATAGTAAATAAAGAAGGAATAAATCTGAGCTTCTTATTTAAATGCATGAAATACCTAATACAGCTTGCAAAAACTTCTGCTTGGCATTAGGTCTTGAATGTTACAGTCATTATTACTGTAGGAGAAGACCTAAAAGTAAAATAATGTAGGAGGTAATACACTTGTAATTCTGTGATTTGATGTACAGGATATCAGCCTATCTTAACAAAAAGGCTTCCCAAACAAAAATGCCTCTAAAACTTTCAAGACCAGTCATCTGCAAGGAAATATGCATTGATGGTTGTATTGGTAAGGCAGTTTGCCAACTCTGCAGGGCTTAGCTGCCTGCTGGGGTAAAACCACAGCAAAAACCAATTTAATTTTTGAGATTGCTTTGGGACAGTGATCACTTTACCTAGTACAGTATTAATTTTTTAGTATTTAAGGGACATGTTTCTAGTTTGGAAAAGGAATCATGGATGATTGAAAAAACCCTAAGAAGTCTATGTAAGGAGTTGATGGCAATCTTTTTGTGTAAACATTGCACTTCTTTTATTTTCATTTCTTTTTTCCCCTTTACAGCATATAATCAAGTTTCACAGGGCTTCTAAAGCAAACAAGAAACCAGTTCAGTTACCTCGGGGGATGGTGAAGTCGCTGTTATATCAGATCCTAGATGGTATTCACTACCTGCATGCTAACTGGGTGTTACACAGGGATTTGGTAAGTGGATCTGCAATGGGTTTTAGCACTGGGATGAGAAATGAGGGCAAGGGTGTTTTTTTTTTTTTTTTTTTTTGGTTTTTTTTTTTTTTTTTTTTTTTGTTTTGGAAAACCACTGGGAGGCAAACACCTTTGTGCTAGGAGCATGTACTAATAAATATATATTTTTATACTGCAGTAAGACAGCCTTGATTAGTAGAGTGAATTTTAAAAGCTGGCTGTGGTCTGATATGCTTATGAGAGCAAGTGTATCAGATGGCTGTTTTTGGTTTTTTTATTTTCTAAATAAACTATTTTTAATGGGTTCATTTAAATAACAGGCACATTAAGGTACAGAAAATGCCTCTAGTAGTATCACTGCAGGCAAGATAAATAACTAAATACAGCTTTGATGTAGGTGGGGGAGAATGATTGGCTGTAAGAACTGCTGAAAAAAGATTTTTTTCTGAAATTATCAATTTAACGTAGGAAAGTAACTTCTGAAAGCCCTTATTTTCTCTTAATGTTTATAATCTACCAGCAATATAGCCATGCCAACTTAAGATGATTTCTGCAAGTAAACTAATGTATCTAAACTACGATATAAGGAAAACATTTTTAACCTGAGTTAGTGTCTTTAACCAGGGAATTCTTTTCAGCTGGTGAATTTCACCAATTTTTATATATGCCTTCAAAATATGCCCACTGCTAAGTGGTCTTTTTTGTCTGTTGTCTTGAAATTGGGTAGTTTCCCTGATCCACTTGTCTGTAGTTCTTACTCTTGGATAGCATTCTTTTCTTCAATTTACTTCTAAGTGTACCACCTATATATGATACTCTCGTGCATGATGAAATTTCAGTAATTAGAAGTATCATTAGTTTGACCTTTCATTCCTATGAGTCAGTATTACCAGTGATATTCTGTGTCTAGTGAAGTAAATCTGGCTTCCTTACTACTCCTCCAGAGTCACCTTTTATCTTTGAAGTAGCTTTAATAATGTTCCTGGAAATGTGGTCAAGGACTAGCTATTTGTCATCTATTTTCATGCCGGATAAATGGTTTTACAGAATGCTGGTGTCTCCATGTAAACTGAAAGAAAAAGGTATACCTCTGATAAATAGCATTTTCAGAACTGAAATAAAAGGAAACTTTGCTGTACTGCAGTGATTTTATGGATGGTTTTAATTTGCTCCTGATTTTAGAAATAGAACAAAAACCTCAGCACTGAGGAGAAAAAAAAAATCGAAAAGATTCTGGTGGCTTTGTCATGACTCATGGAGTAGTGGAGCAAAACATAATATAAAAATACATAGTGCATGTTACTACTTAGACGACTTTATTATATTTTTAAGAGGAATACAGGAAGCAAATTATTTGTCATCAAGAATCTGAATTTTTCTGATGTTTTACTTTCTACAGTTTTGGAAAATTTATGAGCATAAAATTATGCTGAAAAGAAAACCCATGCATGTTGTTAACTGGATGGCTCAGGAGATTGGTAATTTATTACAGAGCCTTTCACATCTAGGTCTGTAGCTCAAATACAGTTTAAGTTGGCAACTGCAAAAAATCCTACTTCCATCTTATTTTCTGTGAAATGAGTTGGTGGTCTCAGTCCAGCATGAAGTTTTCTTCCAGCAGAAAATCCACCATCACAATTGGCTATCTTCTGGTAATCTGAGGAGGAGACCAAAACCTTGAGGCAGAGACTGAGAGTTATTTCCACCAGAACCTTGTCAAGCTGTGTTGGTGAGAATCCTGTAAGAACAGTACAGGGGCTGCCCGTGCCACCTTCTCCATGGAAACATTCAGACTTGTTATTTTGAAAGTGTCCAGTTTGAGCTGAATTCAGAAGGCATATGTTTCATGCAGAACAAAGGACAAAATTGCACCTGCCAATGCTTTCTTCCTTTTATCAGGGTCTGGAAATAACCTGAGTAACAGAAGGGATTCTACCTAGCATTTTGTCTTGGAAATACAGGGGCCTATGGGTTAAGCTTGAGAATTGGGACTTCACTAACACACGTATTCTGATTCAAAGCAGAGTAACAGACATTAATGCTTAGATGTGACTTTCTGTTCCAGGATACCTGTAACATTATTGTTCAGGAATATCAGTGTTAAATCATCGATTTTAATTCCAGATTGGATGTATGGACAGATTTACTATGTTTTTCCTACTGTGCCTTTAAAATGATAGGTATTGCTGTAGTTTCTAGATGTTTTATGTTTTCCTGGATTTAGATACATCCACAGAATTGCTTAAGTAACATGCTTGCTGTCACGTCATATACTACTATAAGAGTGGTGGTGCTTTGGTGGTGGTAGGAAGCTAAAGAGTATAGTATTTGGCAGAGAAATTTGTTATTCTCTCATAGGATAAGGATTTTTTTAAATGGGTATGAATTAATCTGTATAATTATCTTCCATCTAAGTGCAGTTTTCTGGGTTTGGGTTGGTTTTTTGTTGGGTTTTTTTGTGGTCTTTTTCAAGATGTCTTAGTAAAGTTAGCTTTCATGTAGGTAATTTTTAGAGGTTTTTTGAGATTTTTGACTTCTCTAACCAGAAGCAAAATATGGCATAAAGCAATTCCTTTCCTGTTAGCATCTATAAGCCAGGCAGTAGAATTTGGTGGCTACTAAAATCACATGAACTTAGACTGAAATTTGTCTTCACAGTGTTGGAATCAAGGAATCTCAACTCAAGTAAGGTTTATATAAAGTGACTGTTTTCTATATGAAACAGTAAAATCTGTTGGAAGACAATAATTGTCCATTGTGGGTTTTGTAGTCATGGTGAACCTTTTACAAAGAAAATGTGTACAAATCTTCGCAGTAACTTAAATACTTGACTCTTTGTTTTTCTTTCACTGGGTACATGAAAGCCAATTCACCATTTCCATCAGAGCAAGGGAGATGTTGATTAAATTTACCTTTGAATACTGCCTTGAATACTACTGTGCTTGAGTAGTTAGCTTTTCCATAAGTCTTTGAAACATACCAGTGAAAGTTTTGAACAAATGAATGAATGTTCATTTGTCCCTTTTAAAATTTCTTATTTGACTTGCATATTCTTCAGCTTCTTTAAATTTCGTGGCTGAGAGCAATTGAAAGCAGATTGTTTATTCATGCTCTGACTATAGCAGGAAGGAAATAAGAACACTTCATATAATTACCACAAAGTGCATCAATTATAGTTTTAATAATATTTTGAATTTAGTTATCAAGCATGCTTGAAACATACTGCATTTTGCTGACTTCTTTTCTGAGTATTTTTTCCACTTTATAATGTGCAGCTATTGGACTTCCTCCTTTACTCAAAGTTCTTATTCCACACTAAAAATAAGCATAAGCAGAATATTTGCCATAGATCTGTTTTCATCAATATGCAACCTCAACAGCAAGGGAAAAGACAGGATGCACTTGGCAGCATGCTTGCAAGGTTTTTTTCAAGTAATGGGCTGAAAATAGAGGTCCCTTTGCATGGTACAATAACTTTTAAGCCATGCCTGTTAGCATTTGGAAGTGCATCTCTAGTTAATTTTTTTGGCTAGTAGTCCTGTCTACACAGTCAGGATCCAGTCTCAGGTAAGAGATGAGCACCCCTCCACAGCTTCTGTGTGGTGACGGTAAGTAAGATTAGTCTGCAATTTACATTAATAATGGAATTGGCACCAAAGCTATTTAAAATAATTCCATGGTGCAGCAGTGCTTGAAAGCATACCACCACCCCAAAAAAAACCCCAACAAAAAAAACAGAGGAAATCTCACATGACTTGTAGTACTGCAGCTGGGACACTAGTATGAAATTATTTTTGTTCCTAAGTCTTCAGACTACATTCCCTGGCCCATTTCTTTGTGCGTGGTGTGAGTGGGTGTTGAACAGATGAATTGCCACTTGGCAAGTGAGGTATGGAAGTGGGGAACAGAGTGCTGGGCTTCTGCTTCCCATTCTCCTCCTCCTATCTCTTGCCAAAGGAATTAACAGTCTCCTTTGTCAATAACATCCGTGTCCTAGTTAGTCTGGAGTTGTTTGTGAATATTTGCAGACTGGCACTAGTGCAGCATAGTGCGGTCTAGTGAAGGCGTTCCTAGTGTGCAGCTCAGCTAAAGGGCTGCTGTGGGATGAGCACTGGCTTTTAATAAGCTTTGAGGCAGTTGGCTTTAATACAGTTGGCACATAGCTTTCTGAGATCTGGACTCTTCCCAAGGATACCTGCTACCAGCTTTGGGATTAGTGAGAACATTAAAGATCTTCTTTTAACAATGAGTGAGGAAAAGCCACTGCCAGAGTCTTTTTTTGTTAACAAGATCTTAGTCACTTTCCAGGCTCTGTAAAATGAATCAATTAAATGTGTGCTTTAGACAAAGTTAAATATATGAAACTTTTACCTTGGCAATTTACCACGTTCCTCATTAGAGCTTTAGAATCCAAGGATGTCTCCCTGTCAATATTTAAGGATTGCTTCAGAAATACAGGAATACCCTTCTGTCTTCGTGTAAAGCTTCCAAAGCTGTGGTCATCTGAAGGAGTGAACCTAAATCCTTGAAAAGAAGAAAGTATTAGTAGTGCACATTACTAGAAATAAGTTCACAGCTTTAAAATGCAGGGTGATTTTGTACTCTTAAGTAGATCAACAAGTGATCAGTGTTATTTCCCAGCAAACCAAATCCCTCTTCTGGTTGTCAGCTGTTACGTTTCCCAAGATTTTTGTTTCCAAGGTGTTTTTCATTAGGTGTGTACTTTAATGAGATCACAAAAGAGCAGTGCGTCTGGCAGAATTTAATTTTCTTGCATATGCTTATAATTACATGCTTTCCTGTGAGTTGCACTTTACTGTAGTTCTAAATATTCCATAGTTAAAATGATATTATCTAATGTTTCTTAATGTTTCTATTTACAGGGAGCATGACTACTCCCTTGCCTGCCTTTCTGAGCACTTTCTTAATGTATTAGATTAAACTTTCAAACCAGTAAGTAATGAAAATGTAGAAGTGATCAAAAGATTGCAAAATTTTAGTAGTTGGTGCTCATACCAGTGGTTAAAAAAAAAAAACAGAGAAGCAACCCAAAAAACCCTGAAAAAAATAGCCTGTTAGGTCAGACTTTTGACTGAGTAATGTCTGTCAATTTTGTACAAATGCAGATTTAAAGGTAGAGATAGAGCATATTGTTGCAGTGCTACCAGCCTTCTAGTTAGAAAAGCAGGGAAGAGATCTTTGAGTTCACCATAGAGAAGCCTATAGAGATATATAAAATCATGTGCTTCATATTCATAGGTGCAAATAATTGTGAGACCACTCTCTTTGAAAGGTCATAGCCATCAGGGGAAGTTCCTGAGGGGAAGAAAGCAAATGTCACTCTAGTCTTCAAGGAGGGTCTGGGAAATTACATTCCGGTCACTCTCGCCTTGATCACTGGAAAGGTGATGGATCACATCCTACTGGAAGAGATTTTCAAGCATTTGGAAGATACCAAGGTGATTGAGAGTAGTCAGCATGGATTTTTACAAAGGGGTGATGGTGCTTGGCCAACCTGAAAGCCTTCAGTGAGTAGTGCGATGGATGGGACAGCAGCAGTTAATGTTGCTTGCTTTAGTAAGGCTTTCAACTCTGCATCCCATCCATCCTTGTAGACAAGCTAATGAAGTACACACCAGGAAGTGCACAGTGAAGGGAATCGAAAACTGGATGAGCTGAGGAATTGTGATCAGTGCCACAAAGTTAAGCTGGACACAAGTCACTGGTGGAATGTCCCAAGGGCTGATTCTGAGTTTAGTGCTGCTTTAACATCATCATTAGTAACCTGAACAATGAGATGGAGCACACCCTCCACAAGCTGGCAGGTGATTTCCAGTGGTGCCTTCCAGCCTCAGCCGTTCTGTGAATGTGTTGTATCTTCACCATTTGATTTGTCTTGAAAAATTCAATTACTGGTCTTTCAAAGTCTAAAATCCAGCTCATGACTAACCAAGAGAAGAGGTGCCAGGTGTGGGGGGTGGCTATGTGGGAGCAGGTGTAAGATGAATATGAAAGATGAAATAGCTCCTAAGGAATAAGGAACAATGTGAAGAAAGCAGTGAAACACCGAATCTTTGAAGTGCAGCAGGACATTTTTGCAATGTATCTTGACTACAGTATGATGAGAGGTATGACATGGTGCCATTTTCTTTTCCTGAGGAAAAAGGTGATGTATTCCTGAAAATCTTTTTGGAAGCTGTGTGGTCAAAAAATGAAAGATATACTTCTACTGGATCATCGGCTGTTACAGACTTTGGTATGAAACGTATGTGTAATGGCAATATCTCTAGAAAGAGACACCCAAGCCTTAAGATACTGAAAAAATGGTCAATTCTATAGGATTAAAGTCTTACAGAGATTTGTATTTTTAGACCTCTCTTGGATTAGCCCTATATCTTTATTCTTTGCTGAAGGTGCTAAGTACTGAAATCAAATGGAAAACATAAATTAAAATAAAATATTCAGTCTATTCTTCCAGTTGTATTTGGGCCTTCACTGCAAGACTTCCTGGTGATCTTGTAAATTGGCAATCTTTAAAGAAAGTGAAAAGATTTTTTTTTTTTAATTCACAGGCTGTGTCCCTTCAAGCAACTTTTGAATCTGAATGTAATCTTTCATAGCTTTTTACAGGTTGATCATCTTTAAACTTAGGATTTATAAGAAAATGCAAGGCTGTTTAACAAGTTTCAAGTAAGGATTGTGAAAGAATAGTACAGACTCCAAGATTTATGCAACATGTGAGATCAACAGATAACACTTAAAAATTTTTATCCAAGCACCTGGTGTTTAGCAAAAATGCTAAGTCAGTCCTTAAAGGTATTTGATAATCTTTTACCACACGGTGCTGTTAGATTACAATTTATAACAAGATAGAGTACTGAATAGAGGAAGATTTGATGGCTATTTTTCTGATTGCAAGTGAAAAGCTCATTTATTTGCTTGATTTAAGTGAAACTAGGGGTGCAAGGAAAGGTCAGAAATCTCTATTCCAGGTACAGGTTTTTCAAATCTACGTCTCAAACTGCTGCTTTTATTTAAAGCCCTATTTGCTTGATTGTCAAGTCCAGCCCTGTCTGTAACTTTTTTGTAGCCTTTTGTTATCCTTGGCAGGTGTTTCCGAAAGGTCTGACTATATTGGTGTGTCGGGGGTACTGACTTAATATTTTGTCTGGTGGAGCCTAAATTCAGCTTTTCTTCTTTTTAGCTCAGTAGTTCTTTTCCATAAACAATTCTCAAAATGATTAATCCTGTGTAGTGATAAAACTCAAGTCTCATAACCTTCATGTTTAAAACTGGCAGTAATACTGACAACAATTTTTTTCTCTAGTAATGAATGTATCTTGTTTTGAAACTAGAGTAAATACAGTCTTTGTCCAAAGTTTAAAGGGAAGGTCAAGGTGGAGCAATATATGTATTGTAAGAGGAGCTTTGCTAATTTACCAAGCCAATAATACGACCAAACTTAGGCACAAGTACTTGGACACTGCTATTGCCTAGAGGAAGTGCAGGAAGAGTTTCTGAAACTGGCATCTGAAATCATTGTAGACTTCTAAATGAAAGAAATACAAGGTGCAGAAAATAAATGGAAAAAGTAAGATTGCTTATTGAACTGTCAACCGGATATGTTAGGGGCAGACAAGTGCAACACAGATGAGGATTTGTAGGCATGAAATTGCATTACATGATTATTGATGTTTTAGTGAGATATTTTTGCCTTATCTGCTGCAGAACTGTCAGACACAAGAAGCAATGGAAGCAGACTATTTTTTCCTGACATTTCTACATCGTTGTACATGGAAAAATTTTAACCAGGAATCTTGGACCAGTTAACAGGCAGTGAAAACTGTTGCAAAAGGGAAACTCCAAATTTGAATCCAGAAGTAATTTGTAGTTTTTCTTTGTATGACTACAAATGCTATGAATGTGAAGAGTACTGTTTTTGTTTTCTTTCTCCTCATTCCCCTGGAGCCCTTCAGGACTAAATTGAATGTTTCAGAACTGATCTTTATAACCATTTGCATCTTTACCTTACAGGGTATGAAATCAATTCAAACCTTTTCTGTACCTTTGGGAAGTTTGTCCTTGTCTAGTGTAATATACATTTAATTATAGCACCAGAAATACATATATCCTCATATTGCATATTGACTTCTAAGCTAGAAACAAAGTGGTGCTTTAGAGTTGTAGATACACAAAATGATAGCGTGGTTTCTAGAGTCTCTAGGAAAAAATAGTTTAAAAAATGCAAGTTGTGTTGCATATTTTACAATTTAAAAAAATTGTGTTGATCTGTTGATTCTGTGTGGTTCCTTAAGGATACAAAGCTTACCTGGGCATGCCTTAGTTAGTTTCCTTAAGTAACCTTTGTATCTGTTAGCAGACTTCAGGTACATTTGGTAAGAAGTTGTGATATCAAAACAGACCATTTCTTTCAAATGTCATGAAAAGCAGATGTCAAATAGAGGAGGACATGTGTTCTGGGAGAAATGTATTGATAGTTGAGCCAGGGCCAAATGCTGAAATACTTGTGTTGCCTTTTTTCAAGCTTAGAAATATTTTGACTTTTTAAAAATCCAGGTCATTTAAGTAAATTGATAACTGAAGTAGAATGGTGTAATTTAAGTAATATATTGAGGAATATAATTTGTAGATGATTACTTATATCTATCTGCATATATATATAGGACACACTGGAGGATGAAAATGTATCAGCTGATGGGCAGACTATATTAAATTTCTTTCTTTTCTGTAGCTATAAATTTGTTCTTTTGTTATAGCTTGTTTTTTCATGTGCTGGCTTTCCAAGATGGCCAGATATCTGATTCTGGTGCTGGAAAGAGTAATGTAAGTAATCCTTCACTGTTTGACAGCAAACTCAGTCATCTCAGTGCAATGCCATGCAATAGTTGCACTAAACTGGCTGCAGGAGCTCTCATATCCATATATGTAAATACAAGTAGAGGTAAGAGTTCTGCAGAGGAAAGGCATGCTAGATAGAAACTTCAGATCTAATTCCTGCCATAAAGGTGATGAGCTGTACTAGCCAGGTGGAAAAAATACCAGCATAACTTGTGGTTCTGACCTGAGAGAAGCATGGAGGACCAGAAGCTCTTTAATCACAAATGTACCTTTAGAGTAAGTTTAGTTTAAAAAATCCTGCAGTAGGATTTAGTAAAAACCCTAGGGTATGATTTTGGAAACACTTAAATGCAGTTTGCATTTCAGCTTTGTTGGGTTTTTTACTGCTAATTACCTTGTTAAGGTTGTGGAAAAGTTATCACAGTGTGAAATGCTGTGAAAGATAGGAATATGGATTGTTCAAAACACAGGAAATAGTCATAGTCAGTGTTTTCACTGCAGTCTGCTGTACAAAGAAAACGCTGTGTTCTGTATGAGTGATCTATATTCATGACATCATGAAAAGATGATAAAATAGTCCTTTGAGTAAGTTGTATCTGAGGAGTTTTAAAACCTTATGAATAGGACACACTTATCCCATGTAAAAGCTTGTTCTTTATGAACTCCTGACTTCGTCTGTCTTACTCTGAACATGAGTGACACAAAATGAGATATTTGGAGTGTAGCTTGAAATACTGTATTTGTTCTGTGCACATAAGTGCTCTAATAGGTAAATACAAGCAAAGCCCATGCAACCACTGGAAAGTGCATAGTGGTAAATTACATAGCCTTTTCATCTTTGGTACTTCTTCTTAATCCAGAACAGGGAGGAGCTGTCTGTTAGTCCATACAAGTAGGGTGATCTGGAAATATTATTTAAATGAAAAACAACAGTAAAATAGGGCTTTTAAAGAAAATGGCAAGGGTTAACACAACTGCGTGCATACCAAAGAGTAAAATAAGGCAGTTTTCTTCCTTTGTGGGAAAGTTTTGGTATGTATGAGATTACAGTACTACTGCATGCCTGTCACCCTGCGGAAACTGGTCCAACAAAATTACTGAGTAAAAATGATACTCAGTGTATTTTATTACACATTCAAAATCGTTATGTATGAGGCAGAACTTTGAATTTATAAGGGAGATGTAATTATATATGGAATAAGATAGTACCTAAAAACCAGTTTCAGAGCGTGCTCTCCTCTTGCATCCAGAGTCATCCTAACCTATGGACAGGCTAATCGCTGCTGTAGCAAAACCCACAGAAATATATTTCTTCAAGACTGTTCATTTTAATGTATTAAGTTTGTTACTGCACTTTTGAATGATGTGTTTGATATTTGATGTGGTAGATGTTCCTGCTGTAATAATATTTTTGCCTATGACATCCACCTTTCCTTCCTTGGAGGCTTAATACAGAAAGTCACGCCCTGCAGCTTGTCCTGATGTACATTTTTAGGGAGTGAAAGATTTGGCTTGAAAAGTGTAATTAATTTTTTTTATTCAGCTTGAATTCAGTTCCAGTGAAAGTGAGAAAAGTCTGTGTATTAGGCAGTGTGGAAGTCTTTAATAAGTTACATTGCCCCAAGTTGGCAGTAACTGAGTGACAGCAGTGAAAGGAAATTTCTGGAGTGTGTTCAGAGCATAAAAACATAATAGTGAGACCAACAGCTTTCATCAGGCTGAAACAGAGATAAAATATGGTTGATGGTAACTAGCAGAAGGACCCCTTGGCATAGATACAGCATCCCTCTATTTTCTGTCCTATCCAAATACTTCCTGTACTTTTAAAATTTTTGGACATGTGTGCTTTGATAATGTAGGGGTTTGTTTTTGTTTGGCTGTTACTGGTAATTTAAATGGCTCCTAGTTTTAATGAGAATTTTATTTAGATGCTCAATTTATTTATCTTAAAGAGCTCTGAGATGTTCTTTATAAGAAGATCATTAGCAGGAAGTATTACATTAAAATAAGCTTTCTTAATTCTCCAGTTCTTTTTACAATTCATGTGTTCTGTAATCAAAAAGAATATTTTAACGTTTAGATTTAATTCTTGCGTTCTGTGGAGCCATTGTTTCCAACAGTGTTTGTAGTGGTCTTTTGATTATAATATATTTTAAAGCCCAAATCAGTTAGTAGATGCAACAAAAATTATCTTGATTGTGAATGCACATCATTGAATTCAAGGAAAGAAATTAACTTCAGGAAAGTGCTGATACTGTCACTTGAATAAGGTTATATTTACACTGCTGTTGTGCTAGAGTACTGTTTAGCATTGAAGTAGTCAGTTTTGTTAAAGTGAAAAGAAAATGGAATTATTTTGGAATGAAAATGAAATTATTTTCTCTAACAATAAAATGTTGCAAAAAGACAGTTCCAGTCCCTAAGAGTGCAATAAGGGGGCATCCCACCTTGATAATAAGGAAATATTTTGGTGTAGGTTATGACTGCTTGAGGATCAACAAGACTGTTAGAGATGTGCCAGAAGAAGAATGAACACTGAATCTTTTGTGAGTCATAGACCTTGAGATGGGGTGTGAATTTTGCAAGCCAAGCTGAAGGCTAGTAGGTTTTGCTGCACAGCTTTTCTTGTTGAAGGACCTAACTAGGAAGTGATAAACCACATCAGGATATTACAATTTCTACCATTATGCCACAAAAGTGCTCTTCCGAACACGCTGTAACTTGCTAAGCCCTTGCAGTTGTCTTTCAAAACCTTTTTGTTTGTTTTTTTTCTTCAGAGCAAGTTATTTCTTACTTGGGTTTCATGCTTCACAGGCATTTGCTCACATATTGTTGAAGAAGTTCAGTTATGGCTTTGTATGATTGTGGGCCTGTGTTTTTAAATCTGTTCCTGTATTGTTTGATATGGTACTTTGAAGTCTAAAGAAGTCGTTCAGTATAAATAGTAATAGAATCATTGTTGGTCATGGTTGCGAAAGCAAAATAACGTAGGGATAAAAGCCCTTTGCTAAGTATTGTTCTTTCAGAGTTAAATTGTTCTTTTTTAAAAATTGAAAACCAGTGTTATATTCTTGTAAATTATCAAGGCTCATCACAGGTAGAAATGGATGGCACGGCCAGTTCTGTAAATTGGTGGCACAGACGTTAATGATGCCCAAATACTAGTAGTTAACAAATATCACTGGTGTGACTCACCCCATCACTGTGAATCCTCTACTGAGTAATGTTTTAGAAGCCAAATTCTTAAGTATTGGATTATCCAATGGAAATTGATTAGGATTATACTAAAACCTTATTAAAAGGTGCATTAAAAAGGTGGTGTTAAGGGTATGAGTCTGTTCATTATTATACATAGAAATGTTGCTAAAAGTTAATAACATGGGGAGGAGGCAGCATCCACATTATAATACCATAATAGGTAATTTGAAGGGGTTTAGATTACTCACTGATACCTGTGTTTAAATTCAGTCTTTGAAAACTGATGATTTCAGAAACAGACTAGGAGCAAAACCTATGTGGAATAATAGTTCCTGCAGACCTAGTTTGATGCTAAATGTGCTAAGTATCAAAAATTGCAGTGGCTGAGCTGTCTAAAAATGCCCAGTTCTTTCCTCACTGCTTTGGTGAGTAAAGCTTAGTGAAAGGAGGGCCCAAGACCAAAATACTTTACCTGGAGCATGAGACGGGTATGATTTCCAGACATCTAGTATACAAACATGGAATAAATAATCGTCTCCTGCTCCTATCAGTAACTTGCTCTGAGCAGCAGGAATGACTTTTTTTGTCACATCTCATCAAGACATAGACTGGTCTAATTTTCATTTTGTTTGCGTTTTTGCCTTCAAAACGGCAATTCATATAAGTTCTGAAGTCTAGTTTCCCCTCTGTGAAGGAACGTTTTCAGTGTGTGTTAAGAAGCACTATGTGACCGCAGTATTCATTCAAAGTAGTAGTCCTGCCGAAAGGTGTGAAGAAAATGTGTGGCTGGTAACCTTAACATGAATCAATAGCCTTGCAGAGTGAGGCAGGATACCATGCTGGGATCATATAAAGTGGAAGATGCTGTGCAAGGCATGTAAAACAATCCCTCCACTGCATTTAGCATTAGTGAAGCCTCAGCAGGAGCAATGTGTAATTTGGAACACTTGAGTTCAAAGAAATGGGTAGCCCAAGGCAGAACAGCTCTAGAGGGAATCAGCAAGAATGATCACAGTGCAGAAAAAAAAATAGCCTACTAGGAAACACAGAGCAGGAGAGAGTTTTTGGGGTTTTTTTAATCTAGGTGATAGGACTGAAGAGAAATGTTTGTCCCAGGAAGTGTAAGAAGTTCTGGCAGTGAAGAAGTGGTTGTCTGTGCCTTCGGCTGATGAAGAACAGAAGAGGCAGTGGAACTAACCTTGTCTGTTGTGTTAGGAGGAAAGACACTGCAATGGATAAGAATGAAAGAGAGAAGATCGCACGGGAATTGTGCAGCCTTGATCACCAGAGACTTCAGGATCAGAGTGGATGTGAGCAGTATTGTGTGAGATCAGGCAGATGGGTGAAGGTGACTGTCTCAAGTTCTTCATAGATCTGTGTGAACCTCTCTGGGTTTTTACCTCCCATGTTTGAAATTAGCCTGCTTTTTAAGATTGCTTTTTGCACTTTGCAAATAATTGTTAAATTAGAAGTGGAAGTGCCTAAAAATATTTGTGAGGATCTTTATTCTCTTTTCAACAGTAATAGTGATTAAATGCTCAAGATTAGGATTTGTCCAGGAATTATAAAAAGAAGTAGTACAAAGCCAAATATAGGACAAAATAAGATTTAGTGCTGTGCCATGGTCACAAGGTCATTCTTTCATGAGAATTAATTCTCTCCCTGCTGCTGAGGTGGGTTTGGGAGGAGAAGGGTGATTTTTCTCGAATTTAGTTCTACGGGATTGCCAGACACTTTTGTTGGTCTCTGAAATATTCAGCTGTACATCACTGCGTGGCTCTTCACATTTGGTTTAGGATCATAACAGGTTTCTCATTTGCATTTGTCTGGCATGCGCAAATTATTTTACTGAATGGCAAAAGTAATTATATCTTTATTAGTAGAAAAATTAGGGACTTTAAGTTGATAATTTGTAGTTATAAGAAAATATAGCTGCCTTAAAGTAGAGTGTTTTCAGAACACAGTATAAGAATTACTGAAAGATTTTGCTTCACTTGCTCACCCTAAGTGATTTGAATAAGCAGTTTCAACTTCAGTTTTCTCTGGATGATTAGAATTAAACTGAAAATTAACAAATTAAACTAATGCTTATCCAGATTTCTCCCTTCTGTTTCTAATGACTGCTTATTTTGTTTTGCAAACAAATTTCTAATGTGTAATGAGTTGCCCAAAGAGACAAATCTGGGGATTTGTTGGGGTTTTTTTTTCTCCAGATAGTGGATTTGATTGAAAAATACCTAACAATAATTCCTGACCCATGTATTGACTTTTGTTAGTGGACTTCAGTGTTTTTCAGGAATTCTTCAAAATGCATATGCTTTAGGTATACCAGTACTATCCCTGTACTGGTTTCTGATATATATCTGCCTATTGAATTGAAATTGAATGGTCTTGTTCGGAAAGTTCTTTGAACTAAAAATGTTGTTCCAGTCTATGCATACAATGATTTTAGAAATTGAAGCCTCCAGAATAAGATGTATCATTTAAATTTATTTTTTTAAACTGTGATGTTGTATTTTTACAGCGATGTGACTATATAAATATTTTTGTCTATAGGAAGAATCTTCTGTTCCAAACAGAGCTGTTTCAGTGAAGGGCCTTTGACTTTAGTAAAGGTGAACTGAGTATTCCACACCAACTGAGGGGTTTTTTTAATTTTGCGGCTTTAGAAGGCTCCTACACAGATTTCTAAATTGTCTGTACTGTTAAATGTGTTCTGTACCCTCTTAAATCTGAGTGTGAATCAAGCTGTTGATACTTATTTTGCTAAGTAGTACTGTCCTATTGTGCTTTCTCATCTCTACCTGCCTTGAACTTAGAGTAGAAGATTTTTGGTGCAGGAATTGTTACCCAGTGCTGTGCTGATTAGTCATCTGGTATAATGCAGTCTTTGTGTGAATAGGGCTTCTTGTCCTTACCAAAATCCAAACAGTAAAATATTTTAAGATGAAAATAATCATGAGGATGTTAAAAGCATTCTTGTAGAGTATTGCCAACCTGTGAATTTGCAGGGGGGAAAATGGTACTTTATATATTATGTCCATGTATTATATATCTGAAAAATTTTAGTGCCTGTGTAATGTATTGTCAAGACTACCGAAAACATAATAATTAGGCATGTAGCTTATTAACACCCCAGATATATTGAAGCAGGTTTTGTAAAAGATGTGGATTTGTTCTTTGAGTCACCATGTAGCAATAGAAAGATTTCTGTGGTGGAATTATGTGTTTTCATACCTAGCAGATTGAATTGCCATAAAGTTCAGCACTAACTCTGAGTTTAAAGATGTATGCTGCTTGTTTATTTCTAGGATTTTTGTAGAAGCAACCTAAACGGAATGCTTTGAGAGTTGTGTGCCCGCATACTGCATTTCTTAATGTTGAAGCGGTACTTACCTGGAGTGTATGCCTTTATTAAAAAAACAAAACAAAAAGGGGGGTAGTGGTGGTGTGGGGGACAATTTCTCCTGGAAATCACAGAGCTAATACAGCACAAGTTGGATCTGTTGTTATTGCTGTTGGTAAGACAATGGACTATATCTTACCTTTTTTGATCATATTTTTGATAATATCTTCCATCTAACCTGTTCTCAGAAATGCAACACCTCAGATTCCTTTTACATATTTTGTCCATGGATTGTACAGTTTCTGAAATCCATTTTGGAGCTTTTCATAAACAAGAGTAATTTAATTTCTCAAGGAAATTTTTTGCTGGATTACTAATTTTTTTGTACCTTCTTTTACACAATAAGAATTACTTCTGGATTGATACCGAATTGTGGTCTTCTGCCTCTTTGCACGTGTTTACATTAGAGCCTGATAGATCTAGAAAGGCTTGAGAATATCCTAGAATGTGTTTAGGAAATCACACTAAGATACTAGGATTTATTATGGTTAACTTTAGGTAGTCTGAACAGTTTTGCTGGGGTACTCTTATCTTCAGATCAGTTTAAACTGGAAAAGCAAAGCAAGAGCGGTAACTCAGCCGTATTATAATCTTACAGGTTACAACTGAATAGGAGTCCCTGTTTTGTCCAGGATTTACAGAATGAATGGGTATCTAAATCACTCCATTTGAGAACAAGTCTGGCATACATTATCAGCTTTAGTTGTGAGTTTCTTTACTTTTCCCCCCTCAAAATAAGCACTGCAGGTTTCATTATATTACTGTGTTAGGAACTGAGGAATCCTCTGACTACAGATGCTGAGAATAGATTATGAGAAACAGGACAGCAGAAAATAGAGTATTATGAAGTGAGTTGTCATGTTTCTAACCAGCCGAACTCTAGCTCAGTTCTTTTAACTTGCCTCCATAATAAAACAAAGGGAAGACAGAAAAACAACATAAAGGAAATGCTTTCCAGTTGTGCAGCTGTGTGAATTGGTAAACACTTGTAAATAGGAATAATTTAGATGAGTTTTCTCTCCAGTATCAAGTGATATGGTAATGTTTCATCTGTATCTCACTTGTGTATTTTTTATGTACAATGTGTCTGTAAATGTGCCTAATGACCCTGGGCAAAACATGCTGTAGATCTGGCTTCCCATCCCTGTGTTGGGGGTGGTGGGCAGCAGTGGGACTGCCTCCCACTCCCACTGAAAGGATCTAGGGCAATTGGGGTGGAAAACCCAGCGGCTCAGTGGCTGCCAGCTCACGCATGTTGAGGACAGACACCAGGGTGGCAGTAGGGAATGTGGTGCTGGAGCACAGCCACGCTGTGAGGAAGATGCAGTCAGGGAGAGCGTGTGTCTGGGTCCTTGCACAGCTTTACTGTGACAGAGAAACTTGTCATATTTATCAAAACGAAGTTGGTTTAAAATTGGCAAAACAAAGCTTAACTAACTTTTCAGAGACTAATGTTTAGGTTTATCGTGGTATATGTATTGTATATTTATTTTTTTTTCCACAGAAACCTGCTAATATTTTAGTTATGGGTGAAGGTCCTGAGCGAGGAAGAGTAAAAATTGGTATGTTTATATCTTTGATAAGTCCCAGTGTAGCATTTAAGTTAGAATGTTCTGAAGGTGCAGTTGTACCACCTAAAGTAGTCACTGTAATACCAGTATGTGCCTGGGCACATTGCCTAAATGCTGTTTTCTGAGTGACTGGCTTCATCATATTAGCCCCATGTACCAGTTCTGACAATGAAATGCTGTAGCCTCATGAATAAAAAGTCGAAAATGTCATTATATTTTGCTTAAGTGGATGTTTGTGTGGGGTGGGGGGTTTTGATGTGGGGTTAAAGATGACAGCTAGCTAAGAGGAAAGGAGGAGAAAGAAATGGGATTTTAAAATTCCCCCCATTTACCTCTAATGCCATGACATCTTGCTGCTGCTTGTAAAAATCTAAATAGGGAACTACTCATTGCTACAAACCTTAAATCTTATAATGGAATCAAAGATGGCATTTAGCCTACAAAATATTCTTGAAAGAGTAGGCAGGTCCCTTGGAGATAAACACAAGGGATCTTAAAAGTCTTGAAAACACAGAAATCCATCCAAAATGTTTAGTGAGAGCTAATGCTAAATGCTTACCCTGAGGTGTACGAGGTTAGAAAGGACCCAACACTTCCACACTATTGTAACATTTTCTGGTGGGAGTTACTATTTGCAGTGAGAGGATAATTTGTAGAAGTTCAATTGTTTTAAACTAAATACATAAATAAAAATTAACAGTAGTCTAACATTAATAAACTGTACCAGGCTGTGCATTATCATGGCAGTGCTGTAGTAGCAGGCTACTAATGCACAGCCGGCTTACTTTTGTTATGGTAATGCAGCCCCATTTGGAAGGGTTTTTTAAAGCTAGTTCGTCTTTTCCACTTCCCTCTGGCTTTCTTTTATGAGATTATTCTTCTGCATTGTTGTTCTGTTCTCTTACTGTTTTGTTTATCTGAACTATATTGTTAATCACTAGTATAATGATCCAGGGTAGGATTTTCTTGGAGCGTTCAGTGCTGCTCTAGGCCTTCCCTTGCCCTTTGGAATCCAGGGAGCGATGGGGCAGGGTTGAATGCTTCTGCAGATCCTGCTCTGAAAGTTTTTAATGCCTTTCCGAGCTCTAAGGTTGACAGGGATTGAGGTCTGCATAGAAAACAGGTACAGCACAGACAACAGAAGAGAAAATTTCTGCATATTACCTTACTCTTCATGGAGGGTTGCTTCCCAAACAGAGAATGTAGGTCATCCTCTGGACTCACTTTCGACAGTGGTGGTGATATTTGCTGTACACAACTACTTGCTAGTAATTGCACATAGACCACCCATTTATTTCTTAATTTATAGTTTTGAATTAATTTGAGAATAACTTCATAAACAACTAAATTTAAGTCAGACTGTTAATGGACAGGTGAAAGATTCTGTATTGGGCCACCAGTCCTCTGAGCCATCCATTCCTAGTGGGGAAGGAGGGAGGGGAACCTTGAATTTCTAAATGTGTTATCAAAATGTAGATACTTCTTATTTTCTTAAGATTGTCACAGCAGTAAAAGAATGCAGAAGTCATACACATACCAAGGGCTTCCACTTTTCCAGTGTAACTAATTTTTCTAAAAAATACATAACTGGTATTTAACTTAAAATAATTTTTATACGCTTTTTGTGTGATTTTGGGTCATAAATACACTTTCTGCCAACAATTTTCCTTATTATTCATAGTTATTAGTAACTTGATCAATTTTGAGTAACTGATATTTTAATGTAGAAAACTGTAAAATGTTTCTCTTTAAATGCATTAAAGCAATCATAAATAGGAATGCAAATGAAAAAATAATTAAGAATTGTCAAGTTAGAGACCCACATTTACACTGCAGTTTTCCCTCAGTGAGCTATAGCATGTAGGTCCTTTTCCCTCAGGCTGGCTATTCATCTCATTTCATTCAAGTCTTTCTCAGCATGTGAATATCCCTACATGATAGGGTCACTCTGTCTTGGGATTCGGGGGTTGCTGGGTCAGGAAAGCAATTTGAGGGAAGAAGCTGCATATTTTAGTCTCTGCCCATTTTTTCCTGTATGACTTATATTTAGTAATTCAGACAACTTTCTAGGCAGCTGTATACTACCAATTCTAAAAAGCAGTTTTTAATGATGTAATGCCCACAACCAAAATTTAAAAATCATAGCCTGAATGATATTCAGTACTGCTGTATTGATACTGGAAATGCTTCTTGATAGAAAATCAGCAGTGAAGCAGATGCTGTAGGCTTAGTTGCTGTTTTTGTGTGAAGGAAGTCTTGCTACAGCTAACCTCATTAAGAGGGAGCTTTTGTCATGTGCACGTATGTATTATAAATCATTCTAACCTTTGCAGAATCTGCATTTTGCTCACTTTAAAAAATGTTGCTTTGTGAAAAAACATCCTGTAATAATGGGAGTATTTTACCAGAGAGCATCAGGTAAAATGAGTCAGGATTTACCAGTGTCCTGAGGAGCTGATGCACTTCTTCAGAACAATGGTTAATTCTTTGTTGTAATTGACTCATGTTAGCAATGATTTATAATGATATACTTCATAGGTGATGCCATCCAGTAACTTCTACAGAAAGAAAAGCTGCTCAGAGGGTTCATATCTGCTACAGTCCGCCTTTGCATTTTATTTAGGAGTGATGATAGTGCTAACAAGTAAACTCAAATCAGTTTATTTAAAAAAGGAAAAAAGATAAAATTGTTAGTTTCCCTCAAATTTTAAAGCTTCTCTCTTTGAATTTTGCAGCTGACATGGGCTTTGCCCGATTATTTAATTCACCTCTGAAGCCTTTAGCAGACTTGGATCCAGTAGTTGTAACCTTCTGGTATCGAGCTCCAGAGTTGCTTCTTGGAGCAAGGCATTATACCAAAGCTATTGGTAAGTAAATTGGACAAAAATATACTGTTTTGTTCTTTATGTAAACTGTACCCAAATATTAAAGCTTTGATAAATTGTTCAAAGAACAGTAGCTGAGGTAAAGGTATGTTACTTGGTTTTTGAAGAAACATTAATCTTTGACAAATTGTTTAGTTTACTGTGGTCTCAGGCTATATATAGAAATGAAATATATTGCTGGGTTTTGACTCCAAATGCATGCAGTCTGAGTTTGTGGCTTTCATACAAGACTTTCATAAATGCTGTTAGAGGCAATAAAAAATATGGAAGCATCTTTGAACTGCTAGTAGAATTCATATTAGGATGACTGCGAGGCACAGTGCATTAATTTTATTGCAGAGGTTATTACCTAGTGTAATAAATACACAAAATAAAGAATGTACAGAATGGAGACTATAGTGGCTGGACTGAAGCTAAACTGTAAAATTAAGCTGCATTTTAGCCTCTCTCTGTCTTTTTCAAAGACAAGTGACAGAAGGCCAGAGCTGTTGTGGGCTGTAGAACAGGGGGAACAGCCCAGAAGCAAACTGGAGGGAGACTCAGCTTTATTGGATTGATCAGCTTTGCTAAGGAAGGGAGAGAGACTGTAGGGAAAAGGACTGGGAAATTGTTCTCTTGCTGGCTGGTTTAAAAGACGTATTAAAGGCTAGCAACCAGTTTGTGGAGGAAATATATTCCACAGCAGCTACTCCACTTGCTTTGCACAGACATGGAGGTTGTATGTCAGCATACTGTGTTGTTGTTTCTGTAACCTGAAAGTCTTTCTCTGAACTCAATCTTTCTGTTTTCTTGTTTGTTTTGTTTTTTTTTGAGATCATATCAGTGTTTCTGTCAGCAATTCTCATGTTTATGCCTTAAATGTATTCTCGTTTACTTTTCTGTTAATACTGTGTTTCTTTTATAGCTCAGATAAGTTTTTTATATGTTCCTTTAAACTGCCTAATTTGTTGTATTTGCATCTTCCCTCACTTTACTGGCATTTCTTCTGATTGCAGCATGTGAAACTGCACAGGCAGTCATAGCTTTTAGTACATAATTTTTTCAGTGTAGATAAAAAATGACTGTAAAAACACTGAGTAATGGGGTTATGCTGTCTGCATTATTTGCTTTTGTCCTTGTTTATGACCTTGTTCATTCAAGGCTCAGTGTAGCATTACTTTGAGTTAAAAATTGCATTTGTATATAGTAGAAAAAATTTGAGAAAACAACTGGGGAAATTCAGACCATCTGATTATAAGATAGGAAAGCAATAGTTAAAAGAGAAAGGTTATGGAGTTTGGGTTTGTTGGTTTTTTTTAATAATTCTTATGAAAAAGTTTTGAGGTGTGTGTGCTTGGAGCAATTTGCTTGTTACTGTCTTTCAAGGTGTTATGGATAGCATTTGGTTTATTCCAATACTGCTACTTTTCAGTTTGTATTTTTGGGGTCATTTAATACTACTTAAACTTGGCTGATCAGCAGTTGCACATTTCTTGGTCAGGACAGTGTGGCAGTGAATGGGCAAGATGCTGGTTGGCTTTTCTTTGTTTGTGTTTTGTGCATTGACAGTTACCCCAGTAGTTTTCTTCACTTTTTTTCATAACCAAATTACTTTTTTACAATGTTAAATGGTAACTGCGCTTTAAAAAACCCACAAAAACTTGTATGGTACTCTCTCAGCTCCCATGTAGTTACTGAATTGGGTACCTCCATCTATAGCTGTAAGAAAAAGTTGATAAGTATTGCACTTCTACAAAATTTCAAAGTTTTCGATGCAGGGACCTTATCTCTGATAAGCGAAACACTTAACATTCTACCTCATCCAGATGCTTTTGGAAAGATTCATTTGTTGTTTTTGTTGTTGTTTTTTTTTTCTTTCTTTTCTCCTTTTTTAAAGATATTTGGGCCATAGGGTGTATATTTGCAGAGCTGCTAACATCAGAGCCAATATTCCATTGTCGACAAGAAGATATCAAAACTAGTAATCCTTATCACCATGACCAGCTGGACAGAATATTCAATGTAATGGGATTTCCTGCAGGTACATTCTGTATTTTTTATCACCACTGTTCAAAGAAAGATATCTGTATTGCTTTCTTTGCATATGAAGGTGGCAGCTGATCAAAGCAACAGAGCTGTTCAAACCCAGTCTTTATTTCATGAGTTATAAGTCTACAATCTAACGGTCAGTTTAGATATTTGCCCTTTTATTAATGATAGGGTTATCTTTGTGTAGACATGTACCAATGCTTTATTATTTTAAAAGATTGTATTTAACTGTGGATAATTAAAAATGAGAAGGAATATTTCTGCATTTTTTCAGTACTAATTACTGATTTGGAAGGCCACTGATAATTTATGAAACCAAGCAAAACTATATACATTTAGCGAATATTAGGCATTTGTTTAACTCATGCTAAATTAAACATAGCATTTGGAAGTAATACAGAGTATTGAATTTTTTTTCCCTGGTGGAAAGCTGGTGGTATAGAGAAAATTTCTTTATTCTAACCCAGAAGAAAGAACTGGTTGTATGAACCAAAAAAAATTATAGTATGGGTATTACTGGTTGCATTTTCCCCTCAGTGTTGGTCATATCTTGTTTTTCTGCAGACTGCCTTGCTTCAGTTAATACTTTTTCTTCTAGTGTTCACATGATCGCAGGAGTCAGAGTAACAGGGGCCTTATTTTTACTCTTGGTTTATCTTTCTTCTCACTGCTTATGTTCTTGCTGTTGTCCATTCACTGTTAAGTATGTTTTCCTTTATTGTGTTTCCGGACTTGCCTTTTCCTTTCACATGAATTTTGTGGTCTATATGTTTGTGTGGTTTTAGAATTTTGTTATTAAACATGGTCTTATTTTTCCCTTTGACTTTTTTGTGTGTGTATGTACTTCATTGCTTCTGTACTGCTGTATGAGATTCACGGAAATGTTGCTTTTGCATATCGTGTCCTTAATTTTGCTTCGTTGAGCAATACTGTCCTCTTCTGCTTTTAAACTAGAATTTTACCCTTCTATTCTGTTCTTACTTCATTTGGGTTTTACATTGGTTTTGTATAGCTTACATAAATAGATCATACTCTCATTGTAGTTTTCTGATTGGTTTAATTAATCCTTTCTAATGGTCTGCATTTCACCTTTGGAGATCTTTGGTTCTTACCAAGAAACACTTTTCATTCAATTGCAGCAATTTTTTTGCATTTTAATTGATACTCGCCGTATCTGAAACAGTTTCACGTGTCTCTGGGATAGGAAAGAGGAGAATATTTTGTTTAACAAAGTAATAATTAAATAATTATCTCTGATTTATTTATTTACTTATTTATTTAATGTTTTTAAACTCAGTGTTCTGCAGTTGTGGTCAGACTTAGTAAAGATTTTAATTGAACCAAATTGCTTGCCCGCAGAGCCTTTTCAAGAGTTAGAGCTTAAGACTTTGGAGGCTAGGTGCTGATAGTGAGTTTTTTGTTTTATTTTTAAATCCATTTCAGCCTTGGTCTACATTGAGATGAATTATTCTTTAATTTGAGTGTGCAAACATTACTTTTTCTTAACTTTTTGTTGGCTAACAGTATTTCTTACTCTGCAGAAGTACCTCTGGGCATTTTCCTGTAACTAAAAGTGCTGTCAGAGCAGAGAATTCCCTAGAAAGAGACAGGGTTTGCTGGAGTCTTGTGTACTCCTGTCTTGAGATTGCAGCTGTGTCTGAATAAATTCAGTAATGGTCCTGAATGGTTCAAGCACAAGCCCTGATGTGTTTTTCTTCAGCATTGTTTAGTGGGCACTATAGCTGGCATGTGTTTTTTCAAGTTCTTGAGTTAATCAGCACACAGCTGGAACCTCTTAGGTGTTGGTATGATTTGTTGTGAAGAGGTGATGAAGGAATAGGAGCCAAGGAGTACAAAGACATAAGTAACTGCAAGGTTAGAGAAGCAGAATTAAAAAAGAATAAAAATCAAATCTGTGGTGGAGATACTTGGAAATGCTTTGTTTTACTCGGAGAGAAAGGGGAAAAAATAATCAATACTGCTTTGCAGATAAAGACTGGGAAGACATAAAAAAGATGCCTGAACATTCAACCTTAATGAAAGATTTCCGGAGAAACACGTAAGTCTGAGTTGAGCTTGCTTAAGAAAGCATATTTTATATTTCTTCCCTAATCTAAATTTCTTGCTGTTCAGGTTGTTTTCTTTGTAGATGCCAAACAAGGACTAGGAAATCATTATGACTTAGATTGTGAAAAATGAAAAATAAAGTTGTTTCATAGTGATGAACTTGGCTTGTTGAGGTGGTGTGGCTCAGAAGAGTAGCCAGAGAGCCTGTAAAGGGTAAGGTAGCAGGTGTGAAACAGGTGATGCCAGTAAGACCCTACGCAGCTCTGAAGTTTGCAAAGCATAGTGTGTCAAAGCACAGCTGTTGCCAAATCTGTACTACTGGCAATGATTTTCTGTAATAGCTGCATAAAAGGGGTCTGGTAACTTTACACCATTTCCAGCAAACAGTGGGTGTAATTGTCAGGTGTGCTGTCTAGAGTAGCTTAGGAAGACTAAAGAAGAAAATACCCTTCAGCTTTGCTGTCACATTGCCACAGTCTAATATCTGTACTTAAAATGCCACCCTGATTTCTGTGCCTGATTTCTGTGCTGAGACGTTTGGGGCTGTACAGTTACATACATTTCTTGCATCTGCCGTGCTGTTGTAACCATTTAGAAATCTTCTTTTTGAGCTTCTCTTCAAAAAAAGTAAATTCATGAATGCTTTGATAGCAAACTGTAGGTTCCAGGAGAGCATTCAGATGTGCTTAGGATTGATCTCTTATCTTTACTGTCATGAGAAATATACAGAATCAAACAGTATAGTAGTAAAATTGCTAACAGGCAGTTTAAATCCAGTTGATAGTTTACTGTCTGCATGTGGGTTAAAAGTGTGCTTTTTGTGTGGATGTGATGTGCTTTTATAAGAATATGAGGGAAGCATGGCTTTCTGCAGTTCTGATTTTTAAGCAATTTCTGGTGTTGGTAGTTGTGGTTTTTCTCTTCTTGCTGGATTTGCAGGGAGACTAAACTGTTCTTATTAATATGTTTTGTGGCTACTAAGAAAGCATTGCAGTATCAGTGATTTGCATTTTAGAAGTATAATTTTTGTTTCCTTTCCTAGGTATACCAACTGCAGCCTTATCAAATACATGGAAAAACATAAAGTTAAACCAGATAGTAAGGCATTCCACTTGGTAAGTTCCTGCATACATAAAAAATCAAATCCCTCGTATAAGTTACAGGTGTTTGAAATAAGAGTTGAGCTGGTGTCAAGTCCACTGCAACTACTTTATAAATAAAGTTAGGAATAACTGATACTCTGCAATCTGAAAATTGCAAAATCACTTTATCTTCTAGCATTGATGAAGTATCTTTTCACATTGATAAAATGATTCTGAGTGTCATTCACTGGATTAGCTTCAGTATCAAGTAATTTTGAAGTTTTTGTCTTCAGGTCATGTTAGCCTGTAGTTATATTTGCAGTTTTGTTGCAACCCTTAGCCATTTTGCTGCTTTGCATGCTTTCAGTAGCCTATTTTTTACTTTTAAAAAATTGCTATATGCCTGATTTCTTTTTTTTCTGCATATTCATTTTTAAGCTTTTAAAGAGACCTTAGAGCAGACTTTTAGTATGTAAAGGGAACATTTGTAGAAACTTTTTGCAGGGGCAAGCAGTGATAGGACATGAGGTAATGGATTTAACCTGAAAGAAGCTAGAGTTGGATTGTATATAAGGAGGAAGTACTGTGAGGATAGTGAAGTACTTGAGACAGGTTGGACAGAGACGTTCTGGATGCCCCATCCCTGGAAGTGTTTTAAGACCAGTTTGTACGGGACTTGGACCAACCTGGAAGGTGCCCCTGCCCACTGCAGGGGTGTTGGAACAAGATAGTCATTAAGGTACCTTCCAACCCAAACCATGCTATGATGTGATAACAAGTTTGCATCTTACAGAAAGAAGATTTCTCTCATTTGCTTGAAAAGCAAATTAACTTAAAACTTGGACATGTAGTTTGAAAAATTTTAATATGTCTTCCTGGTTCACTAATCTTTGGTAGCTTTCTTATGAATACTTCACAGAACCCTTACAACAATTACTTTCTCTCTAGAATCTATAACATTTTTTATGATGACTCCAGTTAAAATTATGCACTTGCTCAGCCCTGGAAGTGCTTGTCTCATGTTGTTTCAGAAATTACTCTACTGAGCCTTTTTGTCTGTGTTTTAAAGAACATTCAAGTTGCTACAAGAAAGCGTATATATGTATTTATGTATGGAGAAGAAAGCATTAAGGGTGTCTAGTCTCTCTGAATGGATATCCTCCTTATCTTGATGTTTCCTACTCAGATTAAATGTTTTCAGGCTCGAATGATAAGGTAAATAGGTGATTTGGGAGGTGGATGGGAGTGAGGGAGGAAAAGGAGAAGATTTTTCATCTTGGAGGTGAGAAATTGGAGAAAAAGGGAAGATGGTGGAGAGGCCTGGGTGTCTGAGGGCTGCCTGACTTTTGCTCAAGTCATTGGAAGCTCTACCTTCCTGGATGATCAGACACGAGGGGTTTTTAAACAGCCATCTTTTTTATGTTCAGTACTCTTCCCTCTGTATAAATTCTGGAATTTATCCTTCAGTCAGACCAGATCTGATGCAATATTCTTCTTGTGGCATATTGCTTGAGCAGATTTGAATGGGAGTTTCCAGGCAGATTAGTTATACTTCAACCAGTCTAACACAGAGCATATATTCACAGTTCAGATTAAACCCAAAAGTACAACCAGCTGAATCAGGTAATGATTGCAGTTGTACTTTCATGCATCATTTACTGTGAAGTGTCTCTGCTCTCTGAAGTTAAAAGTTGGTGAAATAGTAAGATGTTTACGTAAGCAAGGAAACCAGTCCTCTTTGAGAGAGGCCTGTAAGACTTTCTCTGAATGAACTAGCTTCTCGTACAAGCTGTGAATGCTCTGTCCAAACCAATCTGAAATTTCTCATGTGTTCTCTGTCTTGCAAGACTAGAAATTGTTTTCAGTGGAGCAACAAAACTAGACACAAAACAGTCAGATGATAATAGTTTAAAACACTTACTGCAGTATTTTCTCTTCTCTTTGCTCTAGCACAAGGGGATTGTAACTGTGTGAACATGTTCAGCATGTTTGTACCAAAAAGCAGTGGTTACATTAACATACCGAGCCAAGGCATGGTGTCCTTTACCAGACCACTGCCACGCTTCCATCCTTGGTTATATCTGTTAGTGCTGAAGGACAGGATCAGAAGGGGAGTTTGAACATGGACCCCAGACTGAACACACTCCTCAGCTGGTACCCTACCCACCTTCACTCAACACAGCTGATGGCTAGGGGGAGGGAGCTTTGTGCGATTTGGGTGTGGTGCCAGTCAGTGTCAAGGAAGCTAAAAAGCAGTCATGGCATTTAATAGTGTAGCTGTGTTCTTTTGTACCTCACGAAGATCCGGATGTGAGAGAAGTACTGTGAAGTTCATTAGCTGTAATAGAATTTCCTTAGTTTTCTGCTGTCTATCAGAACAGTTCACTGGATCCCATTTAAAAAACCTGAGCTTTCCAGAATGACGTCTTAAAATACTGTTCAGGAGCTGCCAAAATTTGAACTTGCCTTAGGTTTCTGCTCCTGTTGTTTGAGGCTAAGCTCAACTGCAGATTAATGCCTTGAGCCTCTCCAGCAAATTCTGAACAAGATCAGTGAATTTCTTGGTACCAGTTGTTCCAGAGGTGTTCCAAGATCTCACCCTTTCACAACTATTAAGATACAAGCATCTTTTCCTTTTACTCTCTGCATCAGAACAGATTAAAAAGCTGCTTATAATCTACTGTCTTAAAATATGTAAATCCAAAGTTTGTTGTCAGTGCCAAAAATAGAATGTTTTGATTTCCCAACTTAAATGAACCAGATTTTTTTTCTCCTCTTTAGACATTCATGTACATGGTTCCTTTTCACATGCAGAACTCATGTGTTAACTAGAAAACTTTGGCTCCTTCCTGCTTTTGCAGCTTACTATTTTTCCACTTCCACATTCTTGATTTTTTTCCCCCTACTTACTTATGCTCTAGAGAATGGTTAACAGCTGCTGTTTCTGGTTAGTTTAGTGATTCTTGATCTTCTGTGTGGTTACTTTGGTCTGTATGAACTGTACTGCTTGTCCCATTCATTGCTGATGTATGATGTTTACTGCATTTTTATTGTGTCATTTAGCCAGGTGATCTTTACATCAAGCAGTTTTTAAAATAGAAAATATTTATAATAGTAAGTGGAAGGTTCACTTCTGTATGGTGTCTGAACAAGGGAGCAGAACCAAAGTTTTGATCCCCTGGGTGGACAATGGTTGCACAATCATTAAATTTTTTTGTGTTTTTTGTTTTGTATGGCCGATCATGACCAAGTCGTGTCAGCATGTGATGGACAGCTCTATAATCCAGTCACCAGAAATGATGCTAGAATTTTGCAGTGCTTTTTATTTGTGTTTTGCAGTGTATTGGCAGTTCTTTCTCATGGTTTGCCTTTTCCTTTTCTGGCTCTTGGGATTGCTTTTTGAGAGAGTAAGAGTTGGCTTGTTCAGCATTCTATTCTATAAAAACTTCATGTAGACTCAGAGAGCTGAAATAACTTCGTATGAGTTCTCGTGGATGATGTGAAAAACAAAACTGGATTCGTGGTGGTAATTCATAGTTACCGTGTTCTTAACTGTGCCGTCAAAACTGAAGGCAGGGGAGGGAAATGTACTTTCTTAACCTCAGCATTTGAAGTGTGGAGATTTGCACTGTGCTTATGAATGCTCAGTTAATAGCTAGTGAAAGGAGATGACCAGTTCAGACTTAGATCATGACACTGGATCTTTTTAGAAAGGTGAATATATGAATCCTATAAAAAAGTATTAATTGGAAATGTAAATTAATATTATTTACATATATAGTTTCCTGTTACATTCACAATTTTAAAAAAACCCACTACAGGCTGAAAGTGAAGCATTTCTTTTAAAGACCGTTGTCTGTAACAATAGCTTGTGGTGTGCTTTTGCCTTGGACACTGTGTTGTATTGGTGAAACATGAAAACTCACTCTTTTTCTGTGTAGTATCTGAAGGTTATCTCATGTTGCTTGTCCAGCACAGCTCTTCTCTACACAGCTGCTGGAGAGAAGTATATGCATATACACCAGACTTTTTGAATAAAAAACATGTAGTTTAAGAATGCATCACCGCAAGTCAGCACTAGAGCTAAACAAAATCTGCTATTCCTAGTTCACAAGACTCCACCTGGGGTGCTGTGTCCAGAGGAGGGCCATAAAAGTGCTTAGAGGTCTGGAGCACCTCTCCTCTGAAGACAGGCTGAGAGAGCAGGGTTTGTTCAGCCTGGAGAAGAGAAGACTCCCAGGAGACCGTAGAGCACCTTTCAGTACTTGGAAGGGGGTGTCCGAGAAAGCTGGAGAGGAACATTTTTCGATAGAACAAGAGATGATGGCTTGATAATAAGAGAAGGTAGATTTAGATTGGATATTGGGAAGAAATTATTTATTCAGGGGGTGGTGAGGCACTGTAACAGGTTGCACAAAGTTCTTGGTGCCCCCTCATTGGAACTGTTCAAGGTCAGGCTGGACAGGGCTCCGAGCAACCTGGTCTAGTTAAAGGTGTGCCTGCCCATGGCAGGGGGTTGGGCTAACTGACCTTGAAAGGGCCCTTCCAACCCACATTATTTTATGATTAAAGTTGCTAGTACATTATGGAAACTTTTTGAATGTTTTTGATAGAACATTTGTGACTGGAACTGAGTGTCCTGGGCTTTGCAAGTGAAAATAGGTGTTCTTTGATAGGAAATGAATTTCTATTTTAACAGGAGAGAAGAATGTGGTTTTGCCATTTATGGTTAGGCTTTTGAGCTCAGACACATTTGTATCATCTAGTCTTCCAGGAATTCAGTGAAGTTTCTATAAATAGTTTTGGTAATGTAAAGGGAGTGGTTTTTTTGTTTTTGTTTGCTTGTTTTAGCTTCAGAAATTGCTCACTATGGATCCAATAAAGAGAATTACCTCAGAACAGGCTATGCAGGATCCTTACTTCTTGGAAGATCCTCTTCCCACATCCGAGTAAGTGGTCAGTTTATTAACCTATCAGTGCATTCGGAGATGCTTTAGAACTGTGCTTTCTCTCTGCCCTAAGTATGTTTGTGAATATTGAGCTAAATACTGTCTAACAACCAAAGAAAGCTATAACCACTAAAATGCCATTCGTGGTTTTTAAAATTAAGTAGCATTTTTATTAATCTCTTGCTTTATGGAACTTTGATCCTATTAGTTACAGCACTAATCTTGTTACTCACTGACAGGTTGATTATGCATGCTACAGATCTTGGTAGACAACTGCTAAGTGCCTGCAGGTCCACTTCTCTGCTCCAGAATGCCAGATGACAGTCTCTAATTAGTTTACATTTTTGTCTTAGCCTTTGTTGTAAATTCAGTGGGTGGGGAAAGTCAACTCTGTGTCTCTGTGCTGTCATCCTTAACAACTTAAATCCATTTTCTGTAGACATTCCTCTTTTTTGTTTGCACCGGCAGATTTACAAAAGGGAGAAAATGTATGGACAATGAATGATTTCATTAAAAATTAAGCCCCTCTTCCAAAAGACTAGCCAGGGAGCAGGACTGTACACCCTTTTAGGGAAGCTATTAGTACATCCTGTGTGTGATTCTCTACCCTTATGTAGAGAATTACGTAGGGAAGAATTTATAAAATATATATATTTTATACGGAATTAATTAAAAATGAAATGATTTCACTAAAACCTACTGGATTATTTATAGGATCTCCTGACCTGTCTCTGTGATTTAAAGTCATGTGAATGATTGGCTGTTGCGTAAACTGCTTTTAGGATAGCATTTGGCTTTTTTCTCAAATTTAGGCTGACATTTTAATGTGAATACACAAAGAGTATTGCTAACAGGTGTACAGAGACTTTATTATAAATACATTCTACTGATGAAGGGTGGGTAAATATTAGCTTGCACTAGCAGTAGCAAATCCATGTAGACTGTGAGATATGAATTGACAGGTGAAATTTCCAGTTACTTTTAAACTTTTTTTCCAGGTGGTTTTATTAATAGTCTGTGAAGTTTCCAGGAATACTTGTAGTTAGTCTTGAGATTGTGAACTGCACAATAGGTGTAGTGAGATAGCTCTTTGTGCCCTTGCAGATACCTAACAGGTGATGTACCTTTGTAACCAACAAAAAAATTATTGGGAGCTTAAGTTAGTGTATAAGAGTCAACTGAACATTAAAATCAAATGTGAGTATGTCTAGACTAAGCTTAGAATATCATGATAGTCAGATAGGGAAAACTTCTCCCTTAGTTATGGGTGTTAAGTGATGGCTCAGGCAGCTTGAAACTGGCATGGGTGAAGTGTGAATCTTACAGGTCTAACCCTTCTGTTCTAAACAGTGATAAATAGACTTTTTTGGGGGACAGTGTTTTTGCAGGTTGTCAAATCCCTTACCCAAAACGAGAATTTTTAACAGAAGAAGAACCAGATGATAAAGGAGACAAAGTAAGTACTAGAAGAACAGTATCATCGTGTTTCACTGGCTTTTACACTATTTCCTGATTTCATGTTATTTCATGTACTGCTTTTGAGTTGAAATTTTTCTTTGTGTTTAAACAATTGAGAAGAACCAGCAGCAGCAGCAGGGCAATAACCATACTAATGGAACTGGTCATCCAGGGAACCAAGACAACAGTCACACACAGGGACCCCCACTGAAAAAAGTGAGAGTTGTTCCTCCTACCACTACCTCAGGTGGACTTATTATGACCTCAGACTATCAGGTATTTTGTTTTATTCACATATTGTATATTTGCTTTTTTATGTTTAGAGCAGTGTTTCTTCAAACTAAAAAAGTAATTTTGTAAATGTCACTGTATTAACTGTTACTTTTTGGCATCTTTTGAATTTTTTTTTCAGATTCATTTAGTTGATAGTTTATTGATATCCTGATTTTCTTTAGGTTAGCAGTAAGGAAATTAAGATGAAACATTATCAGAGTTACTAATTATTACCTTCGTATTAGGGAACATGGTTATGGAGCCTATTACACTGTGCTCTATATCACCTAAAAATGCCATTTCTTGCTTGAACAAGCCTGTAATGGTAGGAGGCAGAGGATATTGCAGTAAAAAAAGCTGTGAAATAAGAATCTGAAAAAGTGTTTTAGTTGGGTGAATGGATGTGGAAACAGGATTTTAGATGACAAATAAAGACTTGGCATGATGCTATCATAATCTTTCTTTTGAAGACCCAGGGAAATACCAGATTGAGTAAGCCAAATATTGCAGATCTAAAGACAGATGAGGTGGTGGCAGTCAGTGAGTGAGGAAGATGAGGAGGCACGTTGGGGGAAAAAACTAGAGGAAAACATGAAAAATGTGTTCTGGCCTTCCTACATTTGCGCTTGTGGTCAGACATTAAAAAATCAGAGCCTGGAGTATAAGAATATCTTAGTGATCCCAGGGAATGGTACCTGAGTTTTTTGGGTTTGGATGAGGCTACTGCTGGAGACTGGGGAGAAGAGAGTTAAGGACAGAACCTTTAGTTAATACAAGCTAAGGAATTACAAAAGAGGCTAAGAAATTACAAAAGAGGAGCAGGGAAGACTTCAAATGATTCACAGGAGCAGTTAGAGAATGGCAGATTTTTGGAAGCCTAGGGAATAGAAGATTTCAAGAGGAGGCATGCTGCTGGAAATGTTAGCCTGCAGGAACTATTGCATACTGGTTCACACGGAATGCACAGTACAGACAGCCAGTTGGCAGTCAGTCTTGGATGCAATCAAAAGATGGGGAAGTTGGAAGCTACTGGCAATGTTTTCAGTTAATTTAAAGATTAATATCTAAATGTGAGACCCTGATAATGGAAGCTCACTTAGCTGGGCTTATATTCTGTAGCAAAACATAGGCAGGGTTAAAAAGCGGAGTCAATAAAGCTGCTGCTGTCAACTTGCCTTTCAGTTTGATACAGCTTCTCCATGAACCACCACTGGGCTTTGAAATCTTGCATTTCAGAGTTTGTTCCTGAGAGTACCAGATAGCCTCAGAAGCTGCCTGCGGGCATTACATTCATCCTTACCTAAATCTGTGTACTCTCAGCATTGGCCAAAACTTGAAAGTACAATGAAAATTTCATTTTCAGGAGCTTTATTGTGAGACCCTTCATATAGTCCCCAAGTGCCTTTGTTCAGTTTATCCCAGGACATCAATAACACATCAGTTTGCAAGTAGTTCTCCTTGAACAATATACGTTTTTAGAGCTGTTTGAGACAGTGGTGAGCCTTAACTACAGTTCTGCAGGGTGGGGTGCCTCTAAGTATAAATGTCATCTTTCTCTTAGTAGGATTATTCATCGCAAGCACTCTTAGAGGAGTTCCATCCCTTTCAGTTTGGCAAGCTGCAGTCGATTGCTATTTTGGCCTTTTAATTGGCTCTTTCTACCACTTCTTAAAAACACACACACAGAGCAGAAGGCAAAGGCAGCTGTAACTTTCTTAGTCTTGCCCTCAGGTGGAGTCACACATCTAAGGAGGTTGATGCAGAGGTTGTGTGTACTGTGTCAGGGAGCCCTATTTTCGTGCCCTATTTGCATGCCCTTCACCTCATTTTGCCGCTGCATCATGGCATTTTGAACAAACTTCAGCTCCTAGTTCTGTGAGCTAGAGCTGAGGCTTGTTGGCTGGCAAGTCAGAGGACTCAAATTGCTCAGCTGGAGTTGGCATTGGTTTGTTTTCATCTCATGCTCATCAAAATTTTTGTACTCTCAGATATCCATCCTGGAATTACAGCTGGGGGCAGCCCTTGTTGACAAACATAATTTCAGAATACTTTTCCCTTAACATAATGATAACTGCTGCTTTTCTGTCTCAGGAGCTCTTACTGGTAACTTGACTACTTCTGACCAATCTTTTTGCTGTCTCTCTAGGAAGGGTTTTCAAAAACCTGGTTTTCAAAAAAAATATATCTTCTTCCCCCTAGCCTTGCAAAGAGGCAGTCAGTAGATTTGTTCTGATTAAGGTGTCTGGAAAACATGATAATTGAAGAGGGGAGACCTGAACTTGCTAGCGCTAGAACAAAAGCAGTTAAGAGTTTCCTACTGATGGTTTCAGGTCTCCCTGAAAAAAATTGCTCACATTTTTTTCTTCTGATCCAGCAACTTGAGGAGACGGCAAACAAACATTACAATACAGCCCTCTGTTTTAATCAAACACCTGTTCCTTTGTTCTTCATTTGATTTGCTCAAATTCCCCATATAAAGCTTGTGAAGAAGGATTGCCATCTCCTGGGCAAGGCACACTAAGACAGTTTCTACATTCACTCAGGAGTCAAATTACTCTCTGCAGGGCACATTGACCTTGTATCCTTTTCTGCCATGCATAAAAATAGTAGACACATGGCACACAGACTTCCTTGCCTCCTTGTTTAAATCTGCAATGTGACACTCCCAAAGGCAATGTGATTAAACAGGCTGGAGCAATTCCACTACTCTGAGCTTTTGCTTGTCATAACCCTCTGGGTGCTTAATGATATTTAGAAAGGATTGGATATTTACTTTTGTTCTTAAACAAAAGCCATTTGTTGCTCTGGGTGTCATGAAAGAAACTGATTTTTCATTGCCTCTGTCTTAAAATAAGATCTGTTTTAGAACTCAGGATGCAGGGAGTGTTTTACAACTGAAATGGATGGTCAGTTTTAAATGGTTAAACTTGTGATGGTTTCCTACATACAGGAGCCACACATGGGCAAAACCAACATTCAAGATTTTTGCCCTCTGAAGTACATCCTGTATTTGTAACATGGAGAAGCGTGACCCAGAGGTGTGACCCTTCTGTTGATGAGTGACTTAGTTCTTCTCTGAGGGCTGAAGGCAAATGTCATGAAGTTCAGTCACTGTGCTAATGGTGCCATTCAGCAGTGTTGGTTTGTTCCGATTGACATTAAGTGCTGGTCCAGCCATTTCTCCCCCTTTTCTCTAGAGGTGTTAGGTCAGTCTTGTGAGCATGTGTTAACAGCAGAGTATGCCTTTTTTATTTCTGCCATCATCTCAGCATCCTGGGTAGAGCTTCTGTTCTAAATGCTGCACAGCACAAAAAAATTGGGGTTTTTTGTTTTATGTTGTGACTTCATATTTTACTTCCTCAGGGTGTTGGTTCACCACAATTTTTCCTATTCAGGTCTCAATAGCAATACCCTAGTCCTGGAATAGTCACTTTAGAGAAGTTTCCAGACCTTTTCTAGAAGCAGTTTTTCCTAAGAAACATAGTATGTCCTGTAATGTCAGGAATTCAGAAGCTACACAGTTTCTAAATACTGCAAAGTTTGTGAGGGCATGTAAGCCTTAACATGAGTGTAAACCAGCACAATAATGTACTGAAATTGTGTTAATTTAATGAAATGTTGAATGCTACTAAGTGATCAGATACTTAGATTGCAGATTTCCTAGGTAGTCCTTCTTTGCTTTATAACACATGATCAGTAAATAATAATTTCCAGGTTAAAATTGAAGTAGGCAGTTGCTGGTTTGCTGAGAGCTTCTTGCAATGATGAATGCTCCACTCAATAAGTAATTGTGGGAGTGCTGCTTTAAAGGGGCCTCCAGAAACCATCTAGCTCAGTCTCCCACTTGGAGCAGGGCTGTTGCTAGTTCTGACTCACTCAGGTTAGCATGGCTTTGTTCAGCCAAGTCCTAGAAACCTCCACAGGTAGAGACCTCATAGACTCTATGGGCAGATTCTTCCAGTGCTGTACTGGTCCCTTAGTGGTCCATCCTCCAGTGTCCCACCTGAACCTCCCAAGCCACAGTCTAAGGACATTTTTCCCTGAAATACCTGGTTCCGCTGAGGGACATGTTGCTGTTGTCTTTAAACTCTCTTTCAAGTATTTTAAGGCTGCTGATGACACCTTAGCCCTGTCACAGTGCTCTCAGCCTGTACTCCTAGGTCGTACAAAAGGGTGGCAAGTATATGTGTGAAAATCTCCAGAATAAGGCAGAGTGACTCATCAGCAGTAAGATGCCTCGTCTGGACCTCCACCCCAACCTACCTTCCTGGCAGGAGAAGGGAGCAAGTGGAGAAGACCACTGCTGTGAGTGGTGGTAGCCCAGTGTCATGTGCAGCTGCACAGTAGCCATCTGGAGGGTTGGCTGGAGGTTTGACTGTGGTGGGTGAAGATTCACAGGAGACCATTAGGATGGATAACAGAATTCTGGCTGGCAGCTGTCACTTTCTAATCTGGTGTTCCTGATGCCTGTTACCTGCTGTAATCAGAGTAAGTGAAACGAAACCTGGAAGTGCAGCTGCTTTGAGGCTGTGTGTGCTGGGTGCCTTGTGAAGAAACGAGTCAGTAGGTGACGTTGTCTTGCGATGTCCGTGTTACGAAGGGTTGTGCCTCTGTGCTTTCCCCCCTGCAGCGTTCCAACCCCCATGCTGCCTACCCCAACCCCGGACCAAGCACATCGCAGCCACAGAGCAGCATGGGATACTCAGCTACCTCCCAGCAGCCGCCGCAGTACTCGCACCAGACACACCGGTACTGAGCTGCACCCGGCGCCGCCCGCGCGCTGTCGCTAATGCTGCAGGACCGGCTGCGTGCCAGGAGCCCACCTTGGGCCACAGAATGTACTGTACAACCACACCTCCCACCTGTCCGACCGCCACGACCCACCCCCTGCCACAGGGCCGAGTGGGGGCTCCCACGTTGTACCTGGTTTTGGGGTTAGACTTGAAAAGAAAGTGCTAGCACAGTTTGTGTTGTGGATATGCTACTTCTGTAGTTTACTTGACATGGTTCAGACTGACCGATGCATTTTTTTTCAGTGACAGTCTGTAGCAGTTGAAGCTGTGAAATGTGCTAGGGGCAAGCATTTTTGTTGTCGTATGTGGTGAATTCTCTTGATGTAACAACTTTATCTGACCAATAGTACACGACATCTTTGAACTGGTACTTGAAGCATACAGTATATGTTACCATGGCAAAAAAAGCAAACTAACCGTAACTCTCAGACAGTTTTGATAGACGTTTATTTTTAGTGACTTTTGTGGGTTGGTTCATTTTCCACCTAGATCAATGTTTTATGACCGACGCGATTGCTACGATGAGATTTTTTTTTAAGAACATGAAAGAGTTTGCATTTTTTCCCAGCAATTACAAACGTCCCAAAGATTTATTTCCAACATAAGTTTTTGTTTTTGTTTTGGAATCTATGACTTGACTGGTATTAAAGCTGCTATTTGATAGTAAAATAAGTATGTTGTCATTGATATAAACATGTTTGGTTCAGCAAACAAACTAACATGATTGTCATAGACAGTGTTTTATTTTTTTCCTGTTGGTGTTAATGATTTGTGAGCATGCTTTGGGATTAAAAAAGCATGAACGATATTTCCTAAAAAGGTGCGGCATCCATTCAGATATTTTGTCATGATTTTTGAGAACCAGCTTGGTGTAGTGGATTTTAAATTTTGTTCAGTTAATTTTTTTTTTTTTTTTAATGTTCGCACGTTGTTTAGGGGTGCCATTCCTACTGCAGAGGAACAAGGTGTTAGGAGAGCCTTAGAATTTATGAGGAAAAACTTACATACAATGTACTGTATCAAACTATTTTACATGAATGACACAAGTATTCTGAGTAAAAAAAATCAAACATTGTTAAAACAAGGTGTTATGTAATAAATTTATTTTTCATAAATCTGCATATGACCTTTGCCTGTATTCCTTTTTATCAGTGAAAACACCCTGCTCCCCATCCATACATATGTATCAGGTTGTGTCCTGAGAAGTGTTACCCAAGGGGAATTTTTCTTGCAAGGTAGGCTTCCACTAACTGGTGAGAAGGATGATTTTTCTTTTAAACGGCAGAAAAAAATGTCATTACTCTTGTTCTGTACATGTAGCTGATCAGCTGGAGATACTCTAAAAGTGGGTTTATTGCTAGCAACACTCCCTAGATCAGACAGCTCCTTTTCATCTACACAATCCAGAGGTATTCCTGTCTGGATAGTTCTTCTGAGGTTTCTGTAGCTCATTCTTACTTTGGTAGGTAATACCACACCATGATTTTGACATGAATATATGCAATACACGCAGGATTTTCTTCTGCAGGTGCTTCATGTAGTGTGAATATCAACTGGTGTGACTCATCCAGATGCACTGAGGTGCCCACGGGCGGTGAAACAAAAACCAGATTGTTAGCCAGCCTGAAAGGCAAGCCATGTTTGAGGTGAAGATAAAACTACCTGAGTGGATGGAGTACAGGTTCAGGTATTCAGGAGACTTTCACCTAAAGAAGAAACTCTGAGTGCAGAATTTATGCTGCTTTTATGATACTTGATGATGCCCTCTTAATTTTGACATAGGAGGTGTCAAAATCTCTTTCCTTGGTTTCTGGAACAAATGAATATACAGGTGGGAGTGCCTTAAACTTCATGGTTTGCTTTTCAAGTGAAAGCATTTTTAGTTTTTATCCTTAGTTTATATATAGGCTTTCAGCTTGCCCATTCAGTATCTCCACACTGTTCCCAGGTACTCACATGGAGCCAAGAGTAATTTTTTTTTTTTACTAAATTGCTATTGGCCCAGATTTGTTCCCTATTGATGCATATTCATATTAATGCATAATAGATAATATTATTTATGTGAAAGCAGACTTTGATACCACTATATTGTAATGTCTCCTGTTGAAAAGTAGCAGGCTTGCTTTAATTTCATTTTTGCAAAAGGAAATGCATCCATTTGACAAAAGGTGCTTTTGCCATTAGTTTATGCTTGAATTTCATTTTCATATTAAGAATGAATTTGAGATTAAGATGCAGCTTATCAACTAATTACAATAAAACAAAATTCTGCATTTCGTTTTGAATAGCCTGCTACTCTCAATTTCATTCACTCGTATTCTCATTTTTAGTAGATGTATTGCAGATTACATCAACAAACAGATCCTTCAGGGAAGTCACATCTTAATATTTGACTTACACTGATGTCTCAGTCAGCCTGTCATTTGTTAGGAGGTACTTGAGGTTTCTTTCTCTAGGACTTCGGAAAAAAAACGTTTTTCAGTGCTTTTTATAACCTCTGGTAAGGTCAACCACATCATTTTCATGATAATTATAAGGGATCTTCTGCATCAAATAAGCTTTTTCATACTGGCTTTAGGAATACTGAGGGCAAGGCAAGGCTCTAAATTACTTTCCTGAACTGTATAAAAATACATTAATCCTGTTGTTATGCTCTTGATGGGGCTTCTGCATGAGGGTTACAGAGAGGGGAGGAAGAAGAAAGCACCTTCTGAGAGGGGTTTAATAGAAGAGTTACAAATACCCATGAGGAGATGGCAGCAGCAGCCAGTGTGCGAGCCGTGCCTCTTTCCTCACATGGCTCAGCTTTTGTTACTGGATTCAAGAACTTCAAAGCTTTTCCTTATTCACCAACAATTGTCTGGACCCATCTGAGTTCATTTAAAATAGCTGGAGTCTGGGAACCTTTGTTGCTGTGATTAAAGGACAAATTGTTTTGCTAGGGTAGGCTTATGTTGAAAATGGGCTACAAGCTTAGCTTGATCGTGAGGATAAATGTGCTATTGCACCTTAACCTTGGCATTCCCAGCAAGCCTGGCCTGTGGCAGCTCTGCATTTATCACACCAAATAAAGACCCCAGCTGCTTTAAGAAGAAATAAATAACTTTTGCACTGATGCCTTTTGAAGAGGGTTTCAGCATTAGTGGTGGGAGGAGCAGTCCCATCTTCCTAGAGGGAAGAACCAGAAGACTGGTTCTGTCCTGTTCTTTCCTGGGTGTGTATATATAAATAGGAAGATACTCAGTGCACTCACTGAGTTGCCCATGGCAGTGCCCAAGCAAAGCCCAGCTGAGGGGTAGGCCAGTGTTCAGGTTTTCTTCTACCTTTTTTTTTCAGGGAGGGTTTAGGCTGGATATTAGGAAAAGGTTATTCACGCAGAGGGTGGCTGGGCAGTGGAACAGGCTCCCCAGGGAAATGGCCGTGGCACCAAGCCTGCCAGAGTTCAAGCACTTAGATAATACTCTCAGTCATGTAGTGTGATTTTTTTGGGGTTGTCCTGTACAGGGCCAGAAGTTGCACTTTGATGATCCTTATGAGTCCCCTCCAACTCAGGATATTCTGTGATTCCTTCATTCTGAAGCCACTGCTGGGCAAACTCTTCTGGCTTCACTGAAAGGCAAGCCGTGATCTCTGCCTTTCCTGTGTGGTGGCTTTTGATGATTTTATGGCACGGTTTGGCAGTGCGGCTGCCACCAAGTGGGGTAATGGAGCCTGCAGAGTCTCATAGGACTTACTGTGTATCCAGAAGGAAAGACATGGAGTATTTCTTGGAGCCAGTGGTGAAGTTGCAGACCTGCCATTTGGAGTAAATATTGTTGCCATGGTTAAGATGAGCCTCATTTCTGCAGAAGGAATGAGTGATGTGGTGCTCCCTACACCCTGTTTTAGTTTCTCCCCTGAATAGAGCAGCCTTTTTTTGTTGGGTAGGGCAGCCTTCCCAGCATCTTCCTTCAGGCTGAGTGGTGACAGTGCTTCAGGCTGCCAGTTCTGAGAGAGTTTAATATCCAGTGTCCCTGGAGACCAAGGTAGATGAGCCTAATTCAGTGTAATTTGCTTGTCACAGCTATGGATAAAGAACACTCTGTGAAATAATTTGTCAAGACGTCTGAATGATGAGATGTACAAACTGTGCTCCAGCAGTAGGATAGAGAAAGAAAAAGGTGCTTACCCTTTGAAAGCAAAACAGAAACAAAACTGCTGCTGTTTCCACCTGGTGTCTTGTGATAAGTTCCTCTCCTCGAGGATTTCAGGCAGGCTTTGTCTTGGTGGTTGGCTTTGGTGGTGGCAGGAGCTGTCTCCAGAGGACTGTCTGTACTTGCAGGGGTCCTGTGCTGGAGAGCTGGGCACTGGCACTGATGTTAATGAAGCCATTGCCCTGGGGTGATGCACTCCAGCTCCAGCCCAGAATGGGAATCTGGATGAGCTCCATCACTGCTCTGAAAGCTCTCATGTCACAAGATGTTGAAAAGTACTTTTCAGCCTGTCGGGATTAGGGTGCCTTTTCTTGGCTCTCAAGGAGTTTAATTATCCCTCAGTTTAACTATCCCTTTGCATTTCTGGTCCTGCATAGGTGGACTGGCTAGTCCCCTGAGCCAAGGGAGGAGGTCAAAGGGCTGGTGAAGGAGTGCTTGTTATTTAAGCTGCTCAGCACATCTTGGCACATAGCCCTGAGCCCTCAGAAACACCAAGGACAGCCTTTACGGCATGGCTTTTGGGAAGTGTTTCCGTTTGCTCAGCCAGGGATGTGGGCAGGCTGCCCTGTCCTTGGAGCAAGCCTTTGTTTAATGTTTGTGGGAGCTTTGAATTTGTACAGTGTGTCACCTGCGGTGTGTGAAGAGCAGCGGTTCTCTGACACCCCAGTAGGTACGTACGGGATGCAGCCGGCTGACCGAGGGAGGGAGGGAGATGAAGCAGGGATTTGTGTACGGACAGTGCTTACAGGAGTGCTGACATAAAGGTGAAAAGCCCTTGAGCAGATGCATAAGGAAGGTCCATGGTTACACCTGTCCCAAAGGCACTCTATGAGAAGGCCAAGAGGGATTGTCTTGCCCTGAGGTGTAAAGAGCACCCCTGTCTTGCATGGGAGCTCCTTCCTTCTCTGATCCACTGTGCCAAAATCTGACCATGTCCTACATTTGTTTATGCAGAGTTGCCTTTAGTATTTGGCTGGTCTTCCCACAAGATGCTGGCCAGGTGTGCTAAGAGCTGCCCTTATTGATCAGCTTTTAGAATTCTGTTCCTGTTTATAATGTCTCTCAAGTATACCTAGGGACCTGTGAAGCTTCCTACACTAGCCAAGCTTAGTGACTTCATGCCCTTAACTGGGCAGGGGAGACAGTATGATATATTGTTTGGCATTCTTCACACCTGCTTCAGCCGTGTGCTCCTGTAGATCAGAATATGGAGATACCCAGCAAACTGTGGAGAAGGATTCTTTGGGGATAAATCCTGCATTTGGATGCCAGCAATGGTCACTGGGGAGGGGGGGGTTGTGCTTTGGGCTGTGCTCAGCTCAGTGCAGACAGCTCATAGACAGCTTGGGCACTCCTGATGGCACTCCTTGGACACTCCTGCACAGGCTTCAGGCTTTGCTCTGGCTCTCTGCCCCACCTTGCTTTCAGATCAAGAAAAGGTGAACTGAGTATGATGTCCCAGGCCTGGAAATCCCAGTATAAACTCCTAAAATACGTTCTACTCCCACCAGCCATGCAGGTATGTAACACAGCCTTGCAGTTTACTTGCACGCCAGACAACACCAGCTGGTTTGAAAATCCCCTCAGTGTCTTTGGAGGCCTTGCTGGGAGAGCCCTGTGGGGACTTCTGCCACAGAGCAGCCTGTGCCTACTGAGTGATGGGCAAATGATGCCCGGGGCTGATGAGCAGCTGCTTGATCAGATCTCATCCGGCCCTCGCTCCTGCTCCTGTTCGTGGGTGAAGAGGTGAGGCTGTCATTTGCAATCACACGCTTCTCCAGCTCCCCAGGAGGCTCAGGCACTGCTGAGTGGGTCTGTGGGGAGGAGGGAGGTGGTGGCTGTGGGCAGCGAGGTGCTGGTCAGTCAGGCTGGCTGGTCTGCGCCCTGGGGCTCAGTGGGACGTGGAAGGCTCGAGAAACTGTGGGGGCCCACTGTCAGAAGGGACAATCTGCTGGAAAACCTCCTTTTCTCTGACGGAAAAGTTGCAGAGCGTGTGGGCGCTCGAAGGCAGATCTAGTGGGCTGAAAGGGGAGACCAGCTCATGGCCTGAAGCTGCCTTACGCAGCACCTGGTTCCTTGCAGCGCTTCAAGTGTTTGCTGGGATCTGCAATCCTGTTCCTACCCCCCTGGGGATTTATTGCTGTGCCCTTGCCCACGGAATATGAATGAGTGCAGCACCCTAAGTGTGTGAACAGTGAGCACTGTCACGGGGGAAGTTGGTGACACAGGTGCCAAACCACTGCTCTAATGAACCACACGCTGGGTTGTGTTTACAGGAGATGGATCATTTTGGTTTAATGGGAGATGGCTCTAAGAGGGATTTTAGCTTCCACCAGGAAAGAAGGCAGGGAAAATGGATCAACATAAAACATTATCATGAAAGCTTGTCTGTCATACTTGTCTATCTGTTGGGGGTTTTTAAACAGAGAATAATAAGTATGAAATTCAGTTCACTGGCAACAAGAAGGAATGGTATCCCGGAAGTTTGTGTTTTAATGGAGTAACCTATGGTGCACCATGCAGTGTCCATAAACCAGCAAGATGCACATCCCTCAAAGGAACGAGGAGAAGCCAAACTGGAATCTGGGTTTGGAAGACAAAGTGGGTATAACAAACCTGCAATTGGAACAAAAGGCCATGAAAGGGGAGTGTCCCCCAGGTTTGGTTCCAGCACGTTGTGCACACGTGCCACAGGCGGTGGCTGATCCCATTGAGCATGGCCCAGGGGTGCTGCAGCCACAAGTGCTGCTTCTGGGGTTCAGTGCAATTGAGGGGGGTCCTGAAGGGTGCAGCTTTTGTTTCCACTGCAGTTTTTTACGGAACATTGCAAAATGGGGCAGAAAAGCCCCAGTGTCCTCCCCAGAGGACACTGGAATATTGAGATGTCATCACTGTTACTGAATCTGCAGTGTATTCCTTAACTAAAAGCATTTCCAGAGAAAAGGGTTAAACATCCCCACTGAACACCATTTTCACTGGCTGGAATCCTAATTAATTGATCGTAAAAATTACTTTCCTCAAGAGCAGCACCTTAAACAGTAGTATTTAAATAGGGTAGTTTATGGTCCATGAGGTTACAAGTACATCTTTGCTGACCCTTTACATTCCTTGTGTAATTCTTAATAATGCCAGAAATTAAAATATTGCTTATGCTAATTATTTATAAAATATTAATCAATATCAAGAGCTATTTAGAACAAAATCCTGTGCATAAGGAGCAATGATGCAGAGCATGGCCTGTCCTTAGAGTTTACTGATCTTCATGGTGATGTATCAGGGCAGATTATTGTATATATGTATATAATTTTTTTCCCTTCGTGGTATTTCAGTCAATCTTTGGATCTGAAAATCTTACAGCATCAATGGCTTTCAGCAGATGCTGTTGGGGATCAGGATCTCCCAAATAAACCATCACCACACCCCCTCAGGCTTCCAAGCCAGACTGGGAGGGGAAAAAATCCCCCAAAACCCTGAGACACGTCAAACCACAAAGCTGGGAAGGATATATGTGGATATGTCATGGACTGTGAAAATACCAAAGCTGAGGCCACGGTAAAAGAAGTTAGAAGGTGTGCCAGAATGAAAACTACCTAGAGGGAAAAGCAAACCGGTGTTCTGGAGATATTTTGGAGGGGCATGAATGTGAGGGTGCTGCAGGCCAGGTGAGCGGTGGTGTGGTTCGGGGCTGGGCAGTACCAGGACCTGCTGCTCATCCCCCATGCCAGGGGCTGAGCCCACAGCCAAGTCCCCTTTCCATTTCCAGATGGCATCAACATTTCCTAGTGCTGCTCCTGTCCAAATCAAGCTTCACTCTCTCGAAGAAGACAAAATGTCCCTCTTGAGCTGGTGATTTGCTGATGCCTTGCAGGGGCACCTTGGGGAGTGAGCCCAGGGAGGGCACTGTCCCTGCTGTGCCAGGGGCTGGGCGGAGGTGGGTGTCAGGGCAGGGTGGTGGCCATCTCCGCTTAGTGCCATGTTGTATGGAAGAGAATCTGATAGGAATCACAGCAAATGCAGCTCTCAGGCTCTTACTGTTCAAGCCTCACAGAGAAGGTGCTATTTCTAATAAGTATTTTAGGCGGTAAAACATCCTTCAGAGAGGGCTGCTACATTCCCGTTGTGTGGCTTCTTGCTGGGAGAAGCCCGCCTTAGCTGCTTCAAATATTCAAATGCTTGATATATAGTAACTGTTTTATGGAAAAATGCCTCCGGGTGAGATGTGTTTAATAGAGAGAGGCTAATATGTGAGTGATTTATCTCATTTTGCTAAGTTCATGCCTGTAATTCAATAACCCCATGAGCTACATTTAACTGTATTCAATAAAGATGATCTAGAGGAGATGTTCGTGCAGGTGAAGGATTCAAGAACTGGAGGAAAGGTTGTTATAAATAAGTGGGTTTGAAGTAAACAGGGAGCTCAGGCAGAACTGTCCCCCAGGATAAATGTCTTGAGCATCATTAAACCAGTACAAATGGCTCTGTGAGCTGCAAAGATTTCTTCCTCTGAAAGGAAAAAGCTGTGAGAGAGACTTTCATCAGGGAGAAAATGCCACCTTACGCTCCGGCCGTGACCCAAATCCTGCAGCAATCTTTCACGAGCTGTCATTTTGGGGAGCATCCCCAGCAGAGCGTGCCGGATCCTCTGGCAATGAGATGGTGTTACGAAGGGCACAGGAAGGTGGTTTTACAAGCAGACAGAGGAAAGAGGTGTTACAGCCCAGGGCTTTATTCTCCACCTGCTTTAGAAAACCTTCAGACGCATACTTGGGTGTGCAAAGTGCTTTACAGACAGCGCTACGTGCAAACTCTGACCGCATGACAAGGAAATGTGGTCTCTAAATTGCTGTTTAGGGCTGTAATTGCCCAGTTTGATTGTAAAACTAAAGTAAACAGCACTGGCAGCTGAGTCACCCAATTGCAGACCTGAAGCACTTCTAAGTTAGGTCTAAAAATATCTTGTGTGCTTCTAAGTTACTGGCTGTGTGGAGAAGAAAAGGGCACTGAAAAATAAAGGCATCACAGCACTGACAGGGACTGCACAAAGGGCTTTGGGATGAGGTGTGAGCGTTGTCCCTGGCCTGGCACTGTGGCCAGCATGGCTTTGTGGCCGTCCAGCACTGGTGGCTCGCGGTGTGCAGCTCCAGGTGCCGGCCTGGGCCAGGAACGGGCTCTCAGCCTCTGCCCCTTAGCTGAGTGCGACAGCCCACCCCAGACAGCCAGTTCCTAGTTGAAGGTGTAGAGCAGTTGCAACAGCAGGGGAAAGGAAGCGTTTTTCAGCCAAAAAGGTGATGGAAGAGGCCTGGGAACAGCAAATAGGCCATGGCCATCCATTGCCTTTTCCCAGCCAACACCTTGGAGGCATGAAGCAAAAGCAGGAGGCAGCAGCTTCAAAACAGAGAGGTGCTTTCACACTGCATGTCATTACACAGTGGGGCTCTGCATGGGAGCCTGTCAGTGCCAGCCACAGCTTCAAAACGTGGCAGGAAAAAGTCATGGAAGGAAAATAATTTAAACTATTGCCTACAGAGACACTAACTCTGGCCCAGGAGGTCCCTTGGATCCCCAGGGGTGGGGAGGAGAGGTTGGGAACGTGCTGCAGTGGGTCAAGCCTGTCCTCACCCTCCTCCCATGGCATCTGTGGCTGGTAGAGACAAGCTGTGGGGTCAGGTGGACATTTGGTCTGACCAAGGGTGACTGCTCCTCTACGACAAGCAGTCTCACACAGGGGGGACAGCTGTCCCTGAGCTACCACATGAAGGTCACTCTGTGGCTGCAGCCTGGCAAACGTGCTGTGCTCAACCCTGGCAGTCCTGCAGTGTGGCCACTTGCCCAGCACAGCTGGAGCCTTTTGATATGGGATGCATTTGCCTGGTCATCACCTGACAGTCAAAGCCCAAAATCCTCAAAATTTTGAAAATCAGCCCTGGAGCAAAGTGAGCGAGAGGAGACATCAAGGTGGCAGGGTTAGAGGAGGAGATGAGACAGCAAAAGTGCCAGAACCCCTGGGGCACCTGCTACTGCTACCACAGCTCCTGGTGCTGGTAACACCAAGAGCTTGGGCATTGCTGGAGGGAATGGGAACGGTCTTGGGAGCTGTAGAATAGTTGGCAGAGACAGAAAAGAGAGCAGATGGAGGAAAGGACAAACATGAGCAGTGGGAGCACCCCAATCTGTGCAACCCACTGTGGTACACATGCTACTAGCTCCTGTTTTTGACTTCTCTTCCCAGTAATTATTGCATTGGAATAAACAAACCAGCTCTTACCCACTGCAGACACTCTGGTGTTTCTGGTGCCCACAGTCCTCTCAAAGACCCAGCAGCCAGTGCAGGGAGGGAGCTACAGATCTTGTTTCTATCCTAACACATCATTGCCACAGATGGGGCTGGCAATGACAGCCTGGGCTGAGGCACAGCCAGCTGCTCAGCTTGTCTGGGATGGAGCCTGGGTTAACTGGAGCACTGGAAGGGATTTTCCAAAGCATGTGTCACAAAGCTGACAGTTTCTGGGTTTCCTGCTAGTTTCAGAAGGGACTTTGCTTGGCATGAGCTCATTTGTTTGTAAGGTTTGGCAGGGGCAGCCAAACCACTCACCCTGCGTGGGCTGCACGCAGCCTCATAGCACTTCTATTGTTCCTTGCCAGGGCTGAAGGAGATGCCTGGCCCTGGCATCCCACACCGCCCATTCCAGCCAGTCCATTGGGCCAAGCATCTCAGCAGGAAGCTAAATATACTCGAGTCTGTGGGGTGAAAGTTTGGAGGGACATGTTAAAGCACTGCAGCTACATCTGAGGAAACAAGTCTGTCTGGGCCTTGAGTCCAGGGCAGCCTCCAAAGGTTTCTTTAGGTCACTCTTGTGCCTTTCGAAATGTTTAGGAAAGGTCATTTTTTCCAGCTGGTTCAAACAAAGACTAATGTTGATTTTTTTCCAAAAGTTTTTCAAATAGGTTTTTGAGCAAAGCTGTACAGGCCAGGAGTGGGAATAACAGGAATGTGTAAAGGCCCTGGAGAGCAGAAAAACTTCTCTTCTGGGTTACATTTGTTCCTCAGTCTTTCCATAAAGTAGCTAGTTGAGCTTTTTTTTCCCCCTTTGGTTGTCATTTGTTTTGGTTGTTGATACGTTTGTAGCTGCCATTTATGTAAAACACCCTGCTAAAATTTGTCCCAGTCGTCTTTTCACTCAAAAGCCACAGAAATATGATGTATTATATTAGGCACTGATCTACCACCTCAGTGATCTCCCTCCTTCACATAGTTTGCAGTTCTCTGTTTAGCATCTCTGGTGGCTGTGTTGCTTGCACACACTGTAACTATTTTGCACCCCACCTGCCCTCAGCAGCGGTACCCTGGTCACCTGCACCAGCATCCATGCAGGGAATGGTCTGGGGTAATCTGAAAGACACAGTAAAAATAGAAATTTTCTTTTTCTCTCTCTCCCTCTCTCTCTGGATCTGAATAAACCAACCCTTATAAATATGCAGAGTAATAAAACCCTTAATGCAGTGTGATTAAAAAGTTACGGTTCCCCCAGCAACCTGAAGGCGGCTGCCTCGCGCGTGCCGAGGGTCTGAGATGGCTTTGCTGGGAAATGGATGCCCTCATCTGCCTCCGTGCGACACCGCCGGGCTAGGGTTGCCATGGGAATGGGAGGTCAGGTTCTGCCTGCTGTGCACGTGGAGAAACTCTGCTCCCCTGCCCTGCGCTGCTCTCCTGTGCCTCGGTGACTGGCAGCTGCCTGCTCCAGCTGCCTGCTCCCAGCACGGTGCCTGAGAGCAGCTTTCCGGCCTTCAGCCCAGCCCCACACCTGGCACAGGCGTCTGCCCACCTGGCGCCTCTGTTTCAAACCCCTTTTTCTTCATCTTGCCCTCAGCACTCTGTGCTTCCCAGAATGTTTTCTTTTTTTTTTTTTTTTGGTTTGTTTCTTTCAGTCCTCAGTCCCCAGTGAGGCTTGTCACACTGCCACCAGTCTTCTCCTTAATCAGCTCTGGGTCAGTCCTCTCAGCTCACCCTCTCCTTCCTGCTTTTCCCTCTAGGCCCTTACTGGGGGCACAAGCACCTGCCGAGCCCTTTTAGATGAGGGCTCAGCGAATCGTTTGTGTAAAATATGTGTGATAAATGTCCTGAATACTTTGGGTGGGTGAGCCCATGCCCCACATCCCTTGTTTGCTCAGGGCAGTTTGTGAATATAGTCCACAAACAGCATTGGTCTCCAAGGCTGTCAAACACTGGCACAATGAAATAGGAAGTTTGGTTTTTGGAGGGGAGCTCTGGAAGTAATGCAGGTAAGGAGCCCTGTGGGCAGGAGCAAACCCAAAGCAAGAGTAAGGTATGAATTCTGCAAGAGTAATTAGCCTTTAGGAGCTCTCAGCCAGGATTTATGACACACATCGGGATTTTAATGAAGACAGAGTGTCTTTCTCACAGATTCCCTCCTGCCTGGGCACAAATTGCTGGGCTGGATGCAGGAGCTCCTGGCTGCAGTTTTATGGCCAGCTATACAGGAGGTTGGGCAGCTGATGGCAATGGCCCCTCGGCCTTCCAGTTATGACTCTGTGAATTTCAAACTGCTCATTCACTTGTAACAAGTGTAATTTACACGGAATGAAATGTCACCCAGTCAGTGGCTGGGAGCAATGCCACGTGGCTGCCGCCACAGCCCGAGGTGGCCAGTGCTGGCAGAGGCAGCTTGCCACTGGCAGCCCCCAGCGTGCCGCATGCAGCTTCCGTCATGGCAGCTCATTAAAAGCCCATTTGGGAGGAGTTGGTCACACAAGGAAATCTTAATAATCCAAATGCTCCCTCCAGGTGTGACAGGGACCTCCCATACATCTGCGCACTATGAGCATGAATAGGACGTTGGCTATGAACAAAATACCTGGTGATTTTCGCAAATCTTTTTACAGACATTTTTCTTCCTGCTCCATCACCACCTCCCCTAGCAGTAGACATCCTTCTTGCTCTTCCTCCCCCCACCCTGACACTTTCCATGCTACATTACAACTGCAGTAGGACATGTCTACCTCTGCTTGCTGTACCATGACTATCCATTCAGTTCCGTATCCTCTGTTTTATTTTCACCCATTTTATCTGTAGGTAGAATTACTCAGAGACTGTTACTTCAGAATAGCAAATAAACTTTCAGATATTTTTTCCATTTTCCCTATAATTTCAGTGTGATTAGAGATGTGCCCTGTTAAACCGAAATAGACGAGAGGCTAATGAGAGGTCCTGTTTTAACTCCACGTGAAGGGCAGGCAGGGAACAGTAGGTTGCAAGGGATCTTTCTCCTGCGGGACACATGCTGCAGTGAGTGCTGGTCTTTTACTGAGCAGGACTGGGAACCCGGAGAAATCCTTGAAAATGAGGATCCAGGACTGACAGACACCTGTAATTCTTTCTGCCTTGGTTTTGTGGGGATCAACAGGTCTCTGGGTCCAGGGATTTCAGCTAGAGCGCAACATGGCTGGTGCAGCAGCACTGTCAATGTGCGGTGTCTCCTGGCAGAACTAGAGGAAGGCACCTGGGCAGCTTGAAAGTGAGTTATGTCCCACCCACTCCTGTGTTAGTGGGAGGTTGGAAGCTAGGCTGCTATTCCTGGTCTATAAATTCATGCCATTACATGAGAACTGCAGCTTCATTTATGCAAAAAGTGGGAAAACTTGTAAGTAGAAGACCTCATGTGTATTCACCTTGAGATTCATTAGCTTTATTGCTGATTTCTTGAGAAAGGAGCCTTCACACTCTTAAGAATGTACCCAACAAAATCAACAGCACTTAAGCACTTGGCCACTCTTCAGGATTGTGAAGGGATGAGCAAAGCCAAAATATAAACCCAGGTTCAACTGTATTCAGCTTTTCCCCTTCACTCCTGCTGCAGTGCATCAAGGTGATTTAATCCAGGGACAAAATAGGCAGACAAGGACTGGGCCCAGAAGCAGCCTGTGAAACCCAGCCCCAGCCAGCAGCACTGCTTGGAAGCAGAAGCAACCCCTGGATACCTCTCAGATCCATCTCAAAGGATGAGCACCTGTCTGTGAAGTGTAATTGATTGGTGTCAGATTAGCTGAGCTGTGGGAGATGTGGTTGGGATGTGGGAAGCAGAGAGGAGCTCTGCAGAGGGGCAGTGCCTCTGCCACAGGCTGTGATGAGGATGTGCCCCACATGTGTGTGGCACCTGCCCCTGGACTGCTGCTGAGCACCACGCTTGAACATTTCTGCTTGTGTCAACGGGACACAGATAGCCTAGCTTAAAAGTAATCAGTCAAGCCCTGGAGAGGTCTACGAAAATCACAGAGTGTGAAGAGCAAATGGGACAGCTTGGTTTTTAAATTAATGTAACCAGTTTCACTGTGAACTCTTGTTAACCTAGGTTGGCTTTTCTCTCTGAATATTCATCACGAAGTGAGCTCTCCTCAGTTGCCCTGAGCTCTGCAAACAACACAGTCACCTGAACACGGGGAAGATCTTGCATTCCTCTTTGAAGACGGATGCATGGACAAAGCAGCAATTGTTCCATGAAGGTTTCCCATTTATCAGATTGATGATGGAAACCAGGATCAGCCTCTGCGCCTGACTGGTCTGGGACTGCTCTGCTGGAGGCCCTGGGCTTGCACCTTCAGAGCACACGGGCAGCCCCATCTTTTGGGAAAGGGGCCCTAGGCAGGACCCGGGCACAGGCCAGTTTCCCTCCAGGTGCTGCAGGAGGAGAGCTGCTTTCCTGGCCGGCAGGGAGCTGCTGTGCTTCCTGCATGTGGATGTGCTTCCTGGACAGGCAGGCGCCTCTCCAGGCGGCCACACAGGCACTGCCCAGCAGGCCAGCGCTAACCCAGCCTTCCTGACAGTCCCTGCAGCTACAAGGATTGTTTGGGCAAGCTTAGTTGACTTCTTGCCTGCACAGGCATCAGACGGAGATGTGCAAGGCCTGCCTTGGTGATCACAGCGGGCCAGAGCGGGGCTGTGAGCTGGGGCTGTGGGCACAGCGGCCTCCCTGGCTCTTGCCCTCCCTGGGTCCAGCCACAGCCCCCCTTCCAGAGAGAGCCTTGCAAGCTCTGCCAGGCAGAGCAGCTCTGCCGAGAAGGGATGTCCGGAATTTGTGAGAGTTTAGACGGACTGGTGACGGCAATGCCTCCAGCTTTAGCACCGAGCGCTGCCAGGTGAGTGCTCACCTGTCTGAAGGGCAACCAGACCTGTGCCACTCCCTTACCTCTGAGGAGGGATCTCATGCCCCAGCACAGCCACAGCCAGCACGCCTTCGGGCTATAAATATTCCTTTATTCTATAAATAAAGGAATATTTATAGATTTGGTGTGGAAAAGACCGTCTGGGAGCTCTGCATCACTGGTTCCAGTCCTCAGCAGCCGCGGGCAATCACCTCCTCCCGTTTCCCTCAGAGACTGATCAACCTCGTCATCATCTTCCTGCCCTCATTTTCCTCCCCTAGCAGTTATCTCCTCTTCCAGCTTCCAGCCCATCCCCATGTTAGATCACTCTTGTTATGGTTTTCTTGCCGTGTCTCCTGCTTGTCCCCCTGCCCTTCCAGCAAACACCGGGGAGCTGGGAGAGGAGCACCCAAGTGTAGTACGGGATCGCACCATAAGAGGGAGATGATTCCCTGTGGATTTTCTGGGGGACCTGTAGCCCTGTCCTGAGTAGTGGGTGCCAGTGGAAAAGGTGGGCCATGGTGGGCACAGAGCTCTGGCAGAGAGGAGAAGAAGGGGACATCTCAGGATCCCTCACCTCGAGAGTGGGGTGTCCTTTCCATGGGTCTATCCCAGGAGGTTGTCAATAGGTCTTGAAAAGGGTGCTGTACCCAAAGGATAATTTCAGGTATTCCAGTGTGTTGCAGCACAAAAAGGGCTGCATCTCTTCTAGTCAAAATGTTTAAAATATTATTCTCTGTAAAGTCAGTTTCTAATAGCATCACAAAAGAAAAATACTAATTTTGTCACAAAACCAGCCTTCCTCCTCCAAGGGAAGAAACTTTTTTTCCCAGGGTCTGAAGTGCAAACTTAAACCTTTTAAACCATGCTTTTTGAACTCCAGCAAAGGAAAGGAAATCCCAGATCAACTAAAACATATATACCAGTGCAGGTATCTTGCATTATCACCCTGGCTGCCTAGAAAACAGCACCACGCTCCTCGGTGTTCATTTCTGGAAGAGATTTGAATTCAGGGACAAGGTGCGAGACATTTTGAAGAGTGTTCATTAAAATGCTGAGATATTTCCCACCTCCTCCTCCTCTTCCCCTTCCCATCACACCTTTTTCCCCCCCACTTCCTTCTCTCCAAGCCTTGTCACAGGAGGTTAAGGAGCAGAATTACATTGACTGCCTTTTTCTTCTGGTCCACAGCAATCTCCCGAGTGGCAGACATTGTTTTTGCCAAGACTGTTTGAGGCTGGAAAGGGCCTGAACTTTGCCAAGTTCAGAAGTTCCTGTGATGGCCCAAGAACAGATTGAAGTGTCCAACACACCGTGGCCTTCTCTACTCCTGTGTCCTGGTGCTTCCAGCAAATGTTTTCAAGCCACAAAAAATCTTGCTTGAGGTTGCTGTTGGCTGCTTGGCTCCATGGAATGTGCGTGGCCTCCCAAGGCATTAGGGAGAAGGCAGAGGGAAGAGAGCAGCCTGCTAGAAGAGGCTACGGTGGAATCCCCTCAGCATCTTTGCTGAGCCAAAGCTTTTGGGCTGCCAGGCTTTTGTGGGTGGGCAACAGGGACTCAAGAGATGCCAGAGAAAGTCAATGGGCAGGTACCAAGCAAGAAAGTCTCTTGCCAGGGTAAAGCCTGTGGGTTGGTCTCCAACAAGAGGGATGGAAGCAGGGAAACACTCGAGAGTGGGACTGTGAGGAGAGAGCGGAGTAGGTCTCTGCTAGCTTTGGTCTCCCCCATATTTCCGTCCCAAGAATCTTGTGTCCACAGGTTACAGCATGCAGCAGGTCCTGGACAGTGAGAGATGCAGCAGTGATAATGTTGCAGCCCTTCAGTTTAACATCGAGCACTGGCAGGAGAGAGAAGGCTCCCCTCTCCCAGATCTCAGAGGGCATCACGTCGAAGTGCAAAGTGGAGATTGCTGCACCATAGCTGGTAGCAGATTTGCTCCGGGGAATGAAGATAAACTCACAGATTTCTTGCCTTCCCTTTATGGCCAGGAAGTCAGAGTTGTGAGCACCTGTTCTCTAGAGCTAAAAGCCATAAGCACCAAGGCATCTCCATTTCTAGTTTGCTGCTAGAGAAAGTGGCCGAGTGAGCAGCCTACCAGAAAGTTTCCAAAAGGTAGGATCACCCTGTTCCTCTGGTGAGAATTTGCCTAGGTCAGAGCTGCTTTATGTTAGACATTTTACCAAAGCACAATTGCTTTTCTGAAGATCTTGTCTTAACACCAGCTTCTGCTTTCTTCTTGTATTTATTTTGTATCTCTTTCTAGGGTACCTTCTGAAAGAAAAACACCAAAAACCAAAAAAACACCCCAAAACAAAACCAACCCCCCCAAAAAACAATAATAAAAAAAAAAACCCCAACCAAAAACCAAACCCAAAAAACCCCAAACCAAGCTACCCTAAACATCATCCTGTGAATTTCTGTACAAATATCAAACAAAGGGTTGTTCCCTATGCTACGGTGCTGCAGTCAGTGCACATGAAAGCAACAACCACATGGATGTGTCCAAGGGGCTCACTGAAGAGCCAGGAGAATGTGGGACATGGCTATTTGGGAGCTGACAGCGGTGCCACATTTCTCTCCCAGAAACACGTTGTTTTCCAAGGCACATGGCCAAGATGGAACTACTGTTCCAAACCCTGGTAAGGACTGGCCCAAAGCAACATGCTTCAGTAAGGGGCAGCAGAGCCTGATTTTGAGCAGGCCCTGCTTTGTCTTTTTGCAGAAAGTTAAATCATTTTGATGGAGGACAAGATGGTGATTGAGCCTTTGGTGCAGTCAAGCAGAGCACTCATGTAGATCCCCTCTCCCTCTGACAAAGAAGGAGAAAGAGGACCTCCACAATACCCACACAGATAAAAAAAAACCCAAACCAAAAAACCAAAATTCAACATCATTGCCTTTGGACACTGAACTTCATATTAGATGCCCATTAGTTTCCAGGGATGTTTTGAGCCCAAAGAAATTAATTTTCTTTTTATGAAAATATTTTCCTTGTAACTAACTTCCAGAGGACTATCTGTTGAAGTCTTTTCCAAGAAAAAAACAGGATTGAGTGACAAATGTCTACCGAGAAATGAAAGAGAAAGGGAAATCAATACTTCCTCACCAAGCTATAGTGTTCAAATCGAATTCCCCTTCCCAGCTGTGCCCTTGGCCCAGTTAAGGAGTGATGGGAGCTGCTCAACAGTCTATCAGCTGGACTGGGGCTCTGGTGACCCTGGGCTTCATCATATCTCCATGAGGAAACAGTCAGCTCTGCACTTGCTTGAGATCCAAGAAGTTCATGAGGGCTTAAATCCATCCTCACCTCATCTGCCACTGCCACCCTGTCCAGGTTTTCTTTTCATGTCCTGGTCAGACTTCACCAATCAGATTTTGGGGCTGCTGCTCAGGAAGAACAGAATATCACCTGCTGGGAGGTAAACAGCTGCTTTGTCAAGCTTTGAAATTTGACAATTGTTTGATTGCCTGAAGTTCACCCTAAATTATAGAAAAGGATCCTGGGAGGAGTGTTTCAGGTGTTCTCAGGATCCATGGGAAGCTCCATGGAGCCGATCAGGAGACTCATTTTTTCTAAAGGTCACTTGTGGTCCAAATCAGAACAATAGCGCAGACACATCCTTCACATCCTTTGCCAAGCATCCAACATACCTAAGCTAATGTCTGCTTTAAGAGAAGTAAGGTTGTCCTCAAAAGCCAGAGACTGCCTTGACTATAAAGGCAGTTCTGTTCCTCCTTTTGTGCACCCACAGCTTTCACCCAGAATACACAGAAGCTGTGTGTCTGCAGGGATGCAAGATTGGAATCAAACACGCTCTTCAGCCATCCAAAGGCATCGCTCTGTGCCTGTGCAAGGCCACTGGACTTCTTCCAGATGAGCTGAGCTCTCTGGGATAGAGAAAAACTCCCCATGGCCCTTTTTTGCCATACAGCTATTTTACTCTGTTTATGTGCTGGCTGTTCATCTGCAAATGCAATGCAGAATTGGCCCCTAAAAGAGTGTGCAAGTCAGCAATGGAAACGTTTTTACTTAAATGAGCTTGTAGACAAAGACAAACAAAAGAGACTCTCTGGAGTCCATTAATTAACAGCATTATGTCATCTACAAGACTGCAGTAGGTAAGTGCTGTCCAAGTGTTCTCAGCATTTCAGCCTCAGAGCACTGTAGTTCTGCTTTGGTTAAGAAAAAGCTGTCTTTGTAGGGTTGCTCTCTGTTAATAAGGCTTCTGCTACTGCACAAATTTGGGCAATCTAATTATGCATGCCTTTTGTTTGAAAGTTTATGTAACTAGCAAGTCAGAGCTTCTTTTCAGAGTGTTTGAATGGTATCTCTTCAAGAGGTCAAGGGAGGAAACGTGAGATAATAGAGCAAAAAACAAATCAGAATCAGCTGCTTTCAAGTGCATCCAGGGGTTACAGTGGCTTCAGCCTGATTTGGGAACCAAGGAATTTCTCAGTAGCCTGAAACTGATGTAGTAAAAGAGACAAAGATATGGGAGGGAGCTTATGAATAGAAACAATAGGTGCTGCAGTGACTGCTGATAATATCTTTGCAGAATTAGGACTTTATTCCTGCTGGTGCTCAAAGCTTGTGTGTTTTGTTTTTTGGTTTGGTGGGGGTTTCTTTGGTTGTTGTTGGTTTTTTTTTTTTTTTCTGGAGAAGCTTTTCTGTGTATTTTCTCACTTAACTTTACAGCTGTGCTGCTGAAGTGGGCTTTCTGGTATCTCTCTAGCTCCATCAAGGAGTATAACATAACATACAGCCCATGCAGCCTCTTTCTTTAGCTAACATGGGTGTAAACATGTGAGTGCTTTTAAATTGTGGTTGTAGTGCTCAAACTAGGAGCTGGGAGGGAATTTCACAGCCATTAGCCAGCCTACTGAAACCAAAGCAGTAAAACTTACCCAAGCACTCACAGCCTGTAATTCTCCGAGTGGCGCGTTATCCAAGGGAATTTATACACATTTACTAGGGAGGTGTCAGGAAATTTATTGTGTCTCTTAAACCCAGCCTTTTCAAAACACAATTATTCCTCTCTGTCGACTGTGCAGAGAACTGGGGTGCAGTGGGATGGTGCTGCAGGAGCTCACCATTGCTGCAACAATGCTCTGCTCCCTTTCTGCTCCCTCTCTGCCCTCCCTGAGCATAGATTGTCTCCATCCTTCCTTCCGTAGGCTCCATCACTCCCCTGTGCCCTCCCAGAGTCCATTAACTCCAGTGGGTCAGCAGGAAAACATTCCCTGCTTGCTTTGTCTGTGAAGACTGACCTTAGGGCCTGGAAAATAGGGAGCCAAGGCCTGAATATCTGACCCATTTCATACTGTCATTTTCAGCCAAAGTGACCTAGAGATTTCACCCTGAGGTGATAGCCAAAGCTGATCCATGTTTATTCAACTGGCTTAATTCTCCTCCCTCGTGAAACTTTCTAGCCACAGCCCATTGATATTATTCGGGTTACTTCAGGCTCTCAGAGGAAAACAAGGCCTTCAGAAGCTCTGTTGTGCTGATTGTGACATTTGCTGGAGGGAGAAGGATAGAAATAAGGAAATACTTAAAGAGGCATCTGAGCTGCAAGTAGACAGCAAAATATATGAGTTTCACAATTTTTTCCCCCCTGTGATCAATTATAGGACAATATGATGTTATAGAAATTAATTATCTTGTCCTGAGACCAGGGAAAGACACTATGTAGATATTTAAGGTAGTCCTTAGTCTGACTCCTAAATATCCTTCTCAGCATTTGCTTTTTTACGTCTGACTCCAGTCCTAAGGTCTATCGACAGCTCCACACTGGGGAAGAGGTCTCTGCTTCTGGATGGCAGAGGTTGACACCGTGATGATGGTGGGATGGTGCCTTCAGCCCTTTCTTCTGAGAGCAGAGATATGTTTTAGGTAAGAGAGCCTAAGCAATCAGACACATTGTGTTGCAGGGCTGAGATTAAAACTGTATTTATGCTTTGCTGGCAATTTAGTTTGCAGTCATCTAACAAAAACCCGGACTTATCTCTTGGTGGGTAAATGGGGCTTTGTCTTAGCAGCAGTGTCTGTGTTTGCTCTTGGGGTGGGCTCAGAGGGGCCTGGTGAGGCTGAGGTGCTAATCTGCAGGTATCACAAACACACTATCAAGGAGAGGGGAGATGTGAGGGAGCCGTCACCCCGAGATGCAATCAGGTCCCTAAGGACTCACAGAATGTCTGGAAAAGGCTATTCTTTGGGCTGGTATCTCTTAATGCTGAGTTCTGGTGGTAAAATGTCCTCAGCAAGCAGAAGCAACATCATTCCCAGCCTCTCTTCTCCTCTAGGGACTAGTCACTGAAATGTCTCCTGCTGTTAACAGCCAGCCTGAAGTACCAACCCATCTAATCGTGTTCGTTTGCAGGGGAGATGGAAGTCACAGCTTGCTGGTCAGACTGCATGTGGCCAGACATTCAAAGATGACAGTAATTATTCTGCAACTGGTGTTTAATGTGTTATTCATGTAGGTTTCATGATGTCTTCTGGGGTTCTCTGCTGCTATGGAGCTCTTTGCTAACTGGGGAAATCTGGGCAATACCTAGAATATAAGGGCTGCCAACACAGACCTTGCTGCCCAAAGATGCCTCATACCTACACAGCTGCATGTGCCACCAAGCCCTTAAAACCAAAGGTACCACCTCCTGTAGAAATCAAAGTAAATGTTCTATGTTAGGATATGCTAGAGGTACAGGAAAGCATATTGTACTTAAGAAATTACTTTAGTAGGCAGATATTAATACTAAAAGAGGAAAAAATTACACAGAGGACACTTCTCACTCCTGTTTCATTGCAATGAGTTAGAGCCTGGGTAAAACTTCTGCTGGATTTACTCCTGACGAATTACACAAAAATCACTGGCAGAGGCTACAGATTTCTGTAAGAAGTCAGAAAGCAAAGGAAGCATTTTCTTTCTGTAGATTTTTTTCAGACCCCTCACAATGCACAATCTTGTAATTTCTTTTTTCTCCAGCTGCATTTCTCATCTTGTCAGAACAAGACAGAAATGCTTTTTGAAAAAAAAAATCATCCAAAGAATTGTTCTGAAAATACAACTTTTTCTCAACCACTCTTACTTGTACTTTTATTTAAAACCATATATGATGATCTGTCCACCAAAGCATTTGGAGATCTTTATAATATTGGTTAACAATTAACTACCTTCTAATTATATCACCTCTATATTTAACATCATTAGGGGCATATTAGCTTTACAAAACCTGACAAAATTTGGTCTTGAAAAATAAATCTAAATTCACAAACACTATATCAACTTGACTGCCTAGTCTGAGTTCATTCCAGTCAAAGAAATTACCAGACTACAAAACTTTACTGACCTGGTGTTCAATTAAATATAGGTAATGATTGGTGGAAAAGGTGGATCATTCATATTCCTATTTCTGTTTTCTTTTGATATATATTACCAGAGTCAGAAAAACTTTTCTTGGCTGAACACAGGCCATGTTTTGGTTCAGTTCTCCATGAAGTAGAGGAAGATCTTGCTCGCATGCTTCCCTCTTTCTCATTATACTAAGATGAAAAGAAAGACATGGGATAAAAGGCAGTGGAGTTTCAGCTATGGTATAAAGTGGGTTTATAAACAAGGTAAACCAGAGGCTTCTCAAAAGGCACTGGATATGATTTCTCTAGAGGAAAGGTATATCCTGGTTGGGGAAAAGAAAAAATCACATTTTTTTATATGGATACTGGAACACAGAAGAAGAAAAGCTTAGCCATTTAACTGTAACACTCAAGAGGATGCATTTGGTACTGATACAATGCAGAATAATCTGTGAGCCAAGTGCAGTGTCACAGATCCTGGGCGATTGCATGTGGTCTGTGAATGATGGCTCTGCAGCAGAGCTGAGCACTCCCCTTCCTCGGGAGGCCCTTGGTGACACCAACTGATGTGCCTGGAGAGTCACTGATGGGAAAACTCAACAAGACCAATATCACACATCAAAATAAATTTGGGGTTCACCAATCTGAATCCTATCTGGATTTGACCAGTATCATAATTAGAAGGAAACCAAAGCTTAAACCTGAAGAAACAGCAAATCTGTCTGCTTTGAATCCTGCCTGTGTGACTCTGTGGTGGTTCTCTGTGCACACCCACACCTCTCCTTAGAGGTAAGAGATGATGCATTTCTTGCCTGGCAAAGCAGTAAAATGCAAATTCTTTACCAGAGAAATGGCCTACTGTGGGGCAAACGTGCACCTCCCCAATCCATCCAGGGCTGACACAGATTATACACTCCTAGCTGAGCCTCAGACTGCTTTGGGTAAAGCCCATCCATTTAATTCAAATCATCTTCAGTTTTATCAGGAAAAAGATCAGATATCTGGAATGGAAAAGTGCATTTTGAAGCAATAAATTGCAGGTGTCTGTTTAGCTTGCTAAAGCTATTTATATCGTTACTTGAAAGATGGCATACAACATGTTTGAGTCATTGCTGAACAGCTGAATTATAAAATTACTAATCTAAGGGCTAATTGCACTGACAGTTTATTATATCAGGTTGTATTATACATGTGCAGTTTATTTGTTGCCTGACACAAACAAGGCTGGTTTTTCCTGGCACCACCCACTCATACCTTGTACTTACTGCCACAAGGGACTTGGAAAAAAAGCTGCAGTAATAAAATTTTAAATATTCTTACTGTAATCTCTTGCTTGAGGGGCTAATGCTGCTAAACACAGAAGGCTTTGTAAAGTGTTGTGTGTAATGAAGGATGAGCTACAAGAGCAGAACTGAAGGAACAATACCATTATCACAAATTGCAAACTTCTTCAGAGTGATGCTTGGCAGTAAATTACAGGCTGTCTGCGACTTCATTTCTGCAGCTGTGAGACATTTACTATCAGAACAGGCAACCTTAAATTAAAGGGCAGAAAGAAAGTTGGAAAACACAAGGAAAATGCATGCACATTGTAAAGGCATATACACTGTGCATAGGGGATTGATCTCCTGACCCAAGCACAGTCATTTTCCCACTCAAATTCCTCTTTAATTCACTTTTTATGCAAAGAATTTAGGTGATAATCTGCCAATGAAAACTTTTTTTGGTACATTATTCATAATTAGAATTTTATTTTTTCTCAAAAACAACCTAAAAATCTATACAGCAGCCAGACTGGACAGCCTTTTCTCCAGGGAATGTCACATCTCTCAGAAAATTATTCTTCCATTTCTTTCACCAATATCCTCTGCAGTTTGTCTTTAGCCTCTGGTTTTGTTCCTTGTTGGACTTTCAGAGGCACTGAATTCCCACTGGAGCTGCCGATATTGAGTGAGATTTGCAGGTAGCAGCTTTGGAAATTCAGTGGATTATCTCAGCGATTATAGAAGGAAATGCTGGCATTTTGTATCCTAAATTCATCAATTTCATCAGAGATCTGGACATTTTTTATCAAATGTTGGAAGGGCTGAAATTGCCAGGGGAAAAACTGTTCCAAGTAGTCAGTAGTAGAGGGAGGAGTATCCCGAGGAGTGGGGGATATTTTCAGCAAGGCTGTACTTTTATCTAGATGCTCAAATCCTTTTGAAACTCCAGGTCACTGGCCTCATTTCTTGGTGATGCTGCACCTGCTTTAAATTGCTCTCCTCAGGCAAAATCACCATAAAACCAGAACAGTTAAGAGCTGAGTCTGCCTCTGTGGGCAAGGAACAGGGATAATGGATCCTACATGTCGCCTATCAGCTGGGAATTTCTTCTGCTCTGTGGTGCTTGACTAAAAACCATCTCAATACAGTGTTACAGCCCCTTTGCTACAGTGCAAAACCAAAGGTGTGGGGATGATCTCACACTTTTCAGGACCTTGTTCTGTCATACTCAGAAAAGCACATTAAAACACATAGCATAGAGCTGTTAGGAGCTGGTGGGAATTGTGAGCATGCACTGCAGAGCCATGGGAAAAAGCAAGGTTTCTTACAGGAATTAGAAATCCTTTATAGCAGGGAGGTTATGTAGGGCCTCAGTGAAACTGCTACTCCAGCTGAGTGACTGTAATGGATGCTCTGCAACTGCTGAGCATCTCTTTCCCACTCTTACTCACATTGCTCTGGGAAAATGGTGAGAATGTTAGTGCCTTCAGGTGCCTGGTGTGTGTAGCTGTTAACAGAGAGAGAAATCAGAAATTCCCTCAGTCCCCAAAGTATCAGGGATTTATTGAATGTGTTAAGCTCAAAATCTTGTTATGGACAAAAAGGAAGCACACTGGGTAGGGGTAAGAATCTGCTGTTAGCAAAATTGAAATATAAATGATCTGATCAAAAGAATTCTTATTAATCCAGACCTAATTAATATAGAAAACAAAGGAAATAAAAGCAAAAAATACTACTATAGAAAAGTTTCAATAACAACAATACAGCTAAAATTGTTATATCCACTCCTAGTGTCTGGTCCTTCTTCCAGTGTTTTGCAACCCTTTCTACTGCCCGTCTGGGTTCTCAGATTGATGGCTTCATACCAAGGGGATGGGGGCAACAGCATCCTTGTGTACCTTGTCAGGTTGATAATATCTTCCTCCTCCCCTTAGGGAGACAATGGGGATAATTTCTGTAAGTTTGCTAATTTGGTTCACACCTTGATTGCCACTCTACATTGCAACCGTATCTTACTTCTGTTAGATACTTGTTTTTTGCTGTTTGCTACCCCTGGAATGTGCTTTGTGCAGCTTCCAGATCTTCATTTCTGTAACTGACCATTGGTGAGTTGTTTACAGCCCTGGGCTCTGCCATGTCAGACTCTGTCCCTTTTCTTATCATCCTGCCTTCCTCTACATCACTTCACTGTGTTTGGACATGAAAGCTTCATTCTGCATGGAGGAGCTCTTTATTGCTACTGTCAATGTAAACATTATGGTTATAGCCTGCAAAGACAAGCAAAAGGAAAACTAATCAAGCATAGCCGCCTGGTCATTAGGGAAAAAAACCCAAAAAGCAGATACAGCTAACCATGCTTAAAAGGAAGCTCTAGGCAAATTAAGGAAAATTCAGACAAAAAAGGGGCTAATGAACCTCAGCCCTGAAACCTTGGAAACTCAGCACTGCACGTAAGGGCCCATTATGAGCAGTGACAGTGCTGTGGTTACAGGGTTATGGGTGCTGGTGCTTGAAATGTTTAAGCTTCTCAGCAAAGCTTAGCACTTGTGACTCATCCTTCATCCCTTCTGTCGTGCTTTGTGACAAACAGGGCAAGCTCTTCACTCCTCAGCACGTGCACACTCGCCTTCTGCCACGATCTGGTGCCTCCAGCCTAACTGGACACACAGTTTCTCCTTTGGTACTACCAGGCTCACCTCCCTGGCTGTTCCCCTTTTCACCTGGCTGGCTCCATACCACTGGCTCACCCACTCTCCTTGCTGATGTCAGCCTCTGCTGCCCATGGTGGCCCGTGATATCCCACAGAACGTTCTGTGATTACTGCAGTCATTTCCATGTGAACAACATCCACAGCCATCCCAAACCCGGGCTTCCTGCAGGGCCAAGCAAAGTGAAAAGAGCTCAGATCACATGTGGAGTTGAAAGAACCTCCCCCCCCCCCACTCCTTGCAGTTATGGAGTGGGCACTGGAAGGGTGGGGGGGTACAACTCCAGAGTAGAAAGGCTCTTGCAGATTGTGGCCAGGAAAAGTTAGAGAAGAAAATAAAAATGGGGGTTGAGCTACTTAGACACCATCACTCTCATGCTGTGTTGATGTCTTCCCAGCAAAAGATGCCCATCAAGATCAGCCAGCTGCACAAACAGCTCTATCCCACGTACATAACAGACAGCTAACAATAACATACTAATAAGGAAGAATCTTGTGGCTAGACACTGAAGAACCCAAGAAATCTTTCCAAGATAAAAATGTTATCATTAGCAATATATAAAAAATCCAAAGAGCAAGAAGTAAGAAGTAGGCTAACCATTAAAGTGCTGAAAGTGCAGAAAAGACACAAAAAAAGAAAGATTTCTTACTAACATAAAAAGTAGTTAAGGAACACAAGTGACGAAAGGTTATTATCCGCATTTCTGAAGCAGCTAGCTCAAAATTTTCTCAGTGCTTGGATGTAGGAGTGAGGACAGCACCACTGGAGATCTCAAGGTGGAAAGTGCCCAAGAGATCCAGACAACAGCAGAACAGTCTAGGATAGTCTCAGAGAGCTCAGGTCAGACTAGCTCTTCAGCAACATGTGCAGAAATGGCAGCAAAGAAGGTTAGAGAAATTCTGATCCAAATGCTGCATTTAATTTTCATAGGACCTCCAGCACTGGCTGAAGACAGACATTATGCAGGTGAAAAAAGGTTTCTGGGAACCTCCAGAATGAGTGTTAGAGCTTAGAGTATGATCTTCTATTCAAGTTACTTGCAGAAACCTGTCTCAGTAAAACCCAGCACTCGGAGGGGCTGGCTGAAACACAAACACTTCCTCTTCTCAGATGGTCGTGTAATTCTTGGTGACAGAATAGGTTAAGCTTTGTGGGGGTTGTGTTGGCCAAGCAGAAATTGCCAAATGCTCTGGGATCACTCCAGGTTTTAGGAGTTGGCAGTCAGCTGTGCTGCACCTCAGAGCTGGACTTTCTTCCTCATACTTCATGCTGGGAATGCTGGAAATATTTTTGGGCACAGCTGGGTAAGTGCACCTTGTGCTTCTGCCCAAGGCAACCTGCGGCACAGCCAAGCCATGTTTGTGGGGTGGGAAAGGAAGCTCTGTTCATCCCTTTCTGAAGGATACTGGCAGTGAGAGAGGACTTGGGCAGCAGGGTAGGAGACACTCAGCTGAAGACAAAAATAAGTGAATATTGAAAGAGAAGGCAATTATGAAGCTAAACCAGTAGGAGTGATCTGGGCCTGTGTTGTGCTATCTTGGAAAACCTTCAAAGCCTTTTTAAGCAATTGGCGTGAAGCTTTCTGCTGGCTATAAAAAATAGCTTTTGAGAATCATCTCTCATTTATACTTTTGCAATTCATGCTTTTAATGTCGAAAGTGCAAGCTTGCTTGACAGCCTGAGAGAATGGAGTTCAGTCCAGGCAACATCAGTAGTATCTCAGCATTACTCCTGCCCTGCAAGTCTCAACCCTGCCTCAGAGAGAAGTGTCTTGGGGTGAAAAAGCAGGTCCATTGGTAAGGCTGCGCCCATCCTTTGTGTGGCTGCTGAGCAGGCATGAAATGAATCTAGGTTGTTGTAGTGGCTCTGATCCTGATATCTGTTGAGAAGGAGCTGCCCATAGCCAATGGGTGAATTTCACACTGATACCGTAAGGTTAGATAACTCTCCTTCTTGGCTGGGTTGAAGCCAGCAGCCACGTCCATGAGGCAGGAAGTAACATCACTGGGAAAGCATTGTGTGTAATGGTACACTTTACACAAGTTTCTGCTCCACTGAAGCAGAAGAGAGTTCAGCGTGTAAATGAGAGCTCCTCTGAATAAAGATGGATTTCAATGCCTAGATTGGTACTCCTGAAATTGAAAATGTAGCTATGCAAGACTACAGACTTCAACCTCTATTTCTTTCTTGATGCACTGCATCACTTAGAATTTGGAAAGTTGTCGTCATGAGTCATCACTAGAACTATCTACATCCTAGAGCTGAGGAAAGGAGTCAGGACCCTCCATGCTGGCACCACAGCATGAGCACAGGGCTTTCCTGTGCTGCAGCAGCCCCAGTGTGTCGATTTGACTCCTGAGGTAGCTGAAAATACATCAGAGTAGGCCTGAGGCTCTGCTCAACTTCAATGATCTTTTCAGGCACTGAGGCTCCTTCTGTACTCGGCAGAGAAAGAGTAGGACAGTAAGTGAGCTCCTGCTCTGGCTCAGTCACGGGAGATCCCGGTGTTTCTCCATTCACAATAGCAGGACTCCAATCAGACGTGCCAACTGATTGAGTTGCCTAAAACTGTGGTGTCAGCATCCCTCCTGTGCACCCAGATGTGCTCTTGTGCCAAGCCCAGCTTGAATAATCTGGACCTCTATATTCCATTAGCAGTCCTTTAAGTTCTCCAATCTTCTCTTTTGAATGTAATGCATTTTTAAACATGAGTGTGTAATTCAGTGCATATGTTTTGGGAGTGGGGAGTCTGTGAGAATGCCAACCAAATCAATAAAGGTTTAGCACATCATTATTCATTGTTGCAATGCTATGAGACATTTTGTATGCCCTTTGGTAGGGAGGGGGGAAAAAAAGAGGAAAGCTGTTTTATGTGTAGTAAAATTTGATTTGAGAGGAAGAGTTTGCCTCTGAATTGCATGAAGTCTATTAAAATTTTGGTCTTCCACAGACTAATAGGATTATGCCATTCCCAAACTGATTGTTTCCAAGCAACGATGCACGTCCTAGTATGTGTTTGCTTATCTCTTTAGTTTGCTGCTAAACCAGAGACGCTTCCAAAGATAGCTGCAAACCTGATGATATCAGGTGTTATACATAATTTCGAAGATACTGTTTAGAAAAGATGGTCCATTTATCTTCTCTTTGGAAGCTGAAAGAGTGCACCAGGACTTGTGTAAGGCAGCTGGAAAGTGATTTTTATTTAATTTTTTGTAACGAAAGAAATGACCTGCACTGTCACCAGCATGGAATGCTCCAGTATGCCATTTCCATTTATACACAAACACTTTACTGTGTTCAGGGGAACTGCTCTCTCTGAGGAACAAACCCTCAGTGGTAGCTACGAATAGCATCGCAAGGCTTCAGAAACTGCAGTTCCACAAGGCTTTTCAAATGCCCTCAAGCGTGGCTGTCTAAAGGGCCAAATCTTCCCTACTTTACTAATTAAAAGCTTCCTTCATGTATTATAAAGGAATGCACAGCTATATAGACTGTATACTAAATAATAAATAGCCAGTTGCAAATGAAGTTGCCATTTTATATTCAGAACTGTCCAAGTTGTGCGGAGATTTTGAAAGGTGCATGAGGAGGAGATTGGAGTATTTTCTCTCTTTTCTGGATGCTTTTGGATTTGATGACATAATGGGTTAAATATAATTTAGGAATCCTTGTTTACTCTTCTGGCATTCAAAAAGGCTTCTTAAAGAGCTCTGTTGCTTAACATCATTCATGCATTTTCTTTATAGTAAAAAATTGTGCATTTATACATAATTCAGTATGAAGAAATGGCTTTTTAGAGTTCTCTGACAGCTGCATAAAGAACATAGTGCAGCTCTGTGGACATCTGAATCTCCATAGAAAGCAATTGATCACCTCAGAAGAGAAATACATCAGCTATTTAGTGGTATAAAGCAACAAAGCACAAAGTTTAGGACTGGAATTGAAACATACTACTATTGATAGAAATTTTAGAAGGAATTTATTGTGGCAGAATGTAATTACCCAACTGGATGGAGTGCTGTGATTTATGCTTGTGCCTGTGTAAAGTGCTTTGAGATGATTAATAACTGGCTCAATCCTTTATACTCATAACAACACTTCTGGCACAATAGCACTGTAGTGATCTGTCACTCCAGCTATTGTGTTATCGAGTATATAAGACCCCTGCATTAGGCAAGCATGGGGTCTTGGGGCTGGTGAGCAGGCAGATGCAGCTCCCTTACAATTTACATTGCAGCCTTACCAGGGATCTAATAAGGGCTCAGAGCCCTGGTGGGCCAGACGCTGAGCAGTACTTGAAATGAAAGATGGCTTTCCCTTTCAGAGTTCACAATTTAATTATGTGATGGGAATCAATAGATAGAGCAGAAAAGGAGGGCTGCATCATAGGAGTTGTTGCACTTCATATAATAAACACCAGCCAGAGTCCATCATCTGTCTGCATCTCTTACGAGACACACTATTTGATGGAAAATGAAATTATCTTGTGTACAAGTTGAAGGCAGATAATTTCTTTTCATTTGTACTTCAGGAGTAGCCAAAGATAACTGAGATTGTACTGTTCAGAGTTTGACCACCCAATGATTTGCAGTCAAAGAAAGTAAAATATAAGAGAGAGACCCTGAAAACATCATATATGATGTGACGATATCCCCCTTAATTTGGCTCCCTGGCTTTTTGAAGGAAGTAGAGCAGTGAGGAAAAGGCAGTGAGGCTGGAACATTTTCTCTTCCTTGGCTGGTTTAATGGTGGTGCACAATGACTAAAAAGAAAAACAAAGTGAGAGAGATGATGCGCAGAAGTGAGAATATGGAGGAGGAGAGGGAGGCGGAGATTGATGTAAAGAGAATGAGGCTGAGATGAAGACTTTGCAGGGGATTGTGAGGAGCCTATGAGCAGAGATTGAGTATCCCAAGGGAAATTAGCAGTGTAATGATACCTAGTGTGATAGCCTTTGAAGACTTGCAGCTGTTTACGCCAACCTGGCTGCCTTGGCCCTGAAGCTGGCACTTCCCATATTGAACAATAGGACTTGACATTTGCAAGCAAAATTACATGGTTTCTGAAAGAAGTGATAATGTGCTCAGGATTTCCACCATGCCAGTGAAAGAAAACAGTATTTGTCAGATAAAGGAACAATACAGAGGAAGAAGCAGAAATTTTTTTTCTGTAGAATTTATATATTTTTAATAAAATCACCAGAGTCAAATTTGCGCTCTCTGGCACTGTAAAGAGAAAACTGTTATGTTGAAAGAGACACCTGGATTTACACCAGTGTCAGTGAGGAATATCTGACTGATGTTCTCCCCCTAAGGAAGGCTGTAGTTTTGAGTAGCTGTGTGGTTAAAATGGTCCAGAACCTGTTTTATTTTGTGCATAACATTGGAGGATGCTTCCTCTCTTCCTCTCTGTGTGCTGAAGCACACACTGCTCTATTTCTCCTCCTTATTTTTGTGCTT
>VYXC01009631.1:1338287-1348549 GCA_013397175.1 Platysteira castanea | reverse complement strand
AAAAAAAAAAAAAAGAAAGAAAAGAAAGAAAGAAAACCGACAACCAATTTCACATTGCCCTTTTCAAAGGACACGACAAGTTATGGAAAATACAGCGGAGAGCCGGCGATAAGCGCATGCAGCAAAGAAAGACGTTTCGCCAAGCCTGCTGCCCTTCCCGGCCGGCTGCCGAGGGGCCTGGCGGGGATGGGGAGGCAGTCTCGGGGGTCCGTGGGGCGGGCAGCCCCTCTCCCGGCCTGCGTGTCCCTCTCCCCGCTTGCCTGTGCCCCTGCCTGCCTGTCCCCTCGCTGCCACCCCTCCGTGCCGCCGTCCCTCCCGGCGCGCCCTGTCCATGGTGCTGAGCCGCGGCTCCAGCCCTCGCTCCTCGCCCCGCGCCCGCAGCACGGGAAGCACTTTTGCTTCAGATTCCGTAGGCTTCTACCTTGAGTTGCTGCTGCCTCCGCGGTGCAACAGATGTTTTCCAGCCTGGATTTTCCTCTTTTAGCCCCTCTAAGAAGGCAGGGAGATTAATTAAAGCCAGAGTCCCCATAGGTGAATTGGCTCTCCACGCACTCGGGGGGCTCTCTAACTTTCCCCGGTTGTATCTTCATCAGTTGCTGGCATAGGAGAAAGGATTAGATCAACACTGAAAACGCCTTACGCTTTGATTTGTTTGTATGTTTACTTTTAATTTCTAGGATATCTGCAGAAATAATGAGAAACAGCAGGGAACGAGAAACTGATTGAGATTGATCGTTTTGTGTATTTGGCTTGTGATGACCTTTGGGGAAAGTGGGTATTTAATTTTTACTGATGTTGTAAAGGCACAGACAAAGTCCTGACCTTTCTGATCCGGGGTGACCACTATGAGCATCCCACTGAGAATTAATTACAATTGCCTGGAGCGGCTCCAAGCAGCATTTATTAGAGCACTATAAATGTGGTAAAAGCGATCAGTATGCCTGGGAGAAGCCATTCGATGTGCCTGCTGTGATATCAAAGAGAAGCTCAGACTTGTCGGTTTGTTGCATTGTTTTGCTGTTCATTAACAAGACTGAAATAGGAGAGACAGCATTAGAACTCGAGGGCAAACATTTCCCATCATTCTGCTCTCCACACAGATACTTTTGTATTAGATTAAGGCACAGTAGATAGAACTAAGCAGAACAAAAATCCAATGCCTCCCCAAGAGACAGGACATGGTGCAATTCTCTGATTGTACAAACCACAGTACAACAGCTTCTTCTAGCAACCTCCTAGAAATGTAAAGTGGAAGTGAACAGAATACTCCACACAAGAACTCTGTACAAGGAGGTACTTAAGACTCAAGGTATGCTATGATGCCATTATACTTCAGCATCTAGCACAAAGCTGGGACTATTAATCCCATGGGACTTCTTTTTCCCCAGAGATCTGCCTAAAACTGGGAGATCAGTTATATGTTCAAAGTTTAGGCAGAACTATTTTCTATAAGGTATGATTTTGTCTGATACTCTGCCAAAGGAATTGGAATTGAATAAGAAGGTTTAAATACAAATTGTGAAACCATCAATTTTTTGAGAAAGATTTAATTGGGAATGATGATGAAAAAGCTAGAAATGTGGATTAACCTAAAATGGAAAGGGCAGCCAAGTTACAGCAGATGGCTTTTTCTTGTTTTTTGAGTGCCTTATAATGAGAAAAATATGCTATGTAATGACAGTAGTTTCTAAACTGGCTTTTTTTTTTTTCCCAGCTGGGGGAGCATGTGTGAGATGTGGTTTCCCATGCAGCACTAGTTGAAAAAGGAGAATAAAAAAAGACATAGCCCCAGACGGTCTGTATTGAACTGTTTTTGTTGCGGAGTTCCGGAGCTCGGTTTGATGTATGATAGGAAAGACAGCCATCTCCCGTTCCAGCTAAAACTGAAAGAGCAAATAGCCTCTATTTCTCCTTGCTGCCTCGCCTCCCTGAGCATCTACGCTGCATAAAGGCTCTGCCACTTTCTTTCTGCAATAGAGCCTCCCAATAGCCCTTTCTGTGGGTTGACCAAGATTTCTTTATTCTGACAGGTTTTTGTTCTGTCTTGTTGTGGTTCCTGTTACTTCCTTCCAGTATCAGTTAAGAACTCCTCTCGTAATGCTGTTATCCAAACAACACATTTTCCTACAACTGAAAAACTGCTGCTAAGAATTACTTAAAATCTCCCCCTCATTCCATTTTTTAATTTCTTCCCAGCCAAAATGGGGTTGAGAGGGGGAGACAGTGAAAGAAAATGGAAAAGGCAGCCAATTCTATATGACATATGCTCGATTTCCCAGCAAGGCTTAATTACCATTGGGAGTAAGGACTCCTGTTCCTTTTGACACAGCGAGCACTCAGAGTGCAGCCAATGCCTCTTGCCTATGCCAGTTTGCATGCACATGGATAAGATTTGATTGCGCCCTGGGGCACGTGTATATGAATTGTATATGAGAAAGGAGAGCGTAGGCATGTCCCCTGAAGACTGTAGACATCCATGCAGCTTTCAGGCAGACATAAGACCCACAGAAAATGATACTTTTCGTGCTCTTTTCATATCAGGTTTCATCTTGCAAAGAAATGAGCGTGCTGACCCAGAAAGTACAGGTGGAACTTTGAAACCCCCGTGTAGCTCAGGCAGAAGGGCCTACGATAATGCAGAGGCGAGGGAGCCTTGCAGGACTGAGCTCATGACTGATATCTGAAGGGACTCGTGCTTCATGCTTCGCAGGTACACAAGTCTAATTGGAGACAACAGGAGGCTTAGGATACAATGTGCAAGATGGAAACCTATCACAGTGATTGCTCTTCAACTTTGCATAATGACATGTGCATTGTGCTTTGAGGAAGAGCATGATTTCCCTTGCTTTTGAGTCTAAAATATAGCAAAACTGTATTAGCTCTAGCCAAAAAGAATAAAAGCTATAGAATTCGCATGCTGAAGCTATGTTGTTAAGAACAATAAAGAATAAGTTTCAAAAAAGGAATCCAATAAATATAGAACTCTTAAACTTCATTACAAAGAAAATTGTCGTTTTCAAGATCAATCATAGAGATGTTGACCTTTAGTCATGTGAGCAAACACTCAAATACATATTACTTACTGATGCTCAAAATCTAAGAACCTCCTATGAGTGAAAATACAACTTACACCTGTCTGGTATCCAAAATGCCCAGCTTTCATTGTCTATTCTGAAATATGGTTTTATGTCTCTTATGCAAATACTAAGTGTTCCATAGTAGAATCAAGAGATAAGTAATCAAATTTAATATACTCATGAATTTTAAGGAAATTTTTATGTTCGGCTCCCTTTAAAACATTGGTATAGAGAGAGGTTTTTAACTTAGCTAGCTGTTCTTTTAAGAAGTTGGAGAAGATTGTTTGGAAAGCAATAATCAGATAGTAGTTAGCAAAGGTCCGCTACTACAATGGGAAACTGTTGCCTGAGACTCTCCAGGGACATGTCTTGAGTTTGGTAATGTTTTGTATTTACTTCAGAGACCTGGATGACGAAGTAGAAAGTATGTTTAGCACATTTGCAGATGTCACAAAGCTGGTGGAGTAGCAATCAAAGTGATCCTGACAAATGGGACAGCTGGCCAAAAAAAATAGGATGAACTTACTTCAAAGAAGAGAATGCAAGGTCTGCACTTAATCTGGAAAAATCAAGTGCATTAACACAGAATGGGAAACAGCTGACTAGGCAGAAGTTTTGCTGAAAAAGATGTTGAGGTTACAGTGACTCACAAGTGGGATATGTATCCACAATGTCATACTATTACAGGAAAAGCAAACATGAGGCTTTGCTATTGAGAGCTGCATGTCTAGTTCTGTGCAGTGAACTTCAGCAAATGTGGAGGCAATTCAAAAGAAAGAAAGGAAAATGACCAGAGAATTAGAAAATGTCCAATGAGGCAAGAATGAAAGAGCTAGGGGTTTAATTTATTGAATGAATGACTGGAGGGACGTGAGAAGCTTTCAAACAACCACAGGTTGTCATCTGTTCTCTGTATCCATTGTGGATATCAAGAGAAAAGTGCTAAAATTACATGATGGAAGAGTTACATTAGATATTAGCAAAAAGTTTTTGACAAAAGACACTAGGCAAGAATGCATGAGGAAATGGTGAAATTCTCTGCTTTAGATTAAATACCTTGAAATAATAAAGCAGACATAAGTCCATAACCATATCTCTCTCATTTATGCAGACTTGGCACAGGAAGGTGGATTAAGATAACTCTTTCTGCCATTTTGGCCCCATTTTCCATGTCTCTATCACTACTCTTCCAATTTAATTTTAGTGAGAACTTTTGTATTTGCAGTTAATTTACATATATTTTTGAAAGGTGGTCTCAGTAAAACTCCATCTCACCTCTATGGTTCATACATTTGATTTTCTTCTGGTGCTCTCCAACTTTTACCTCTACCTCCACACCTTAATCCTTTACATCTCAGCTTCTTCCACCCTGGGACACCAGATGCCCAGTCCATTGGGCAAGTCTAACTGGTGATCCAGCTGTGTCTAGCCGCTGGGGTCAGGGAGTTGGAGAGTGGCATCTCAACTGGAAAATACACTCCTTGGTCATGCTGCTGGAAGGAGAGAGTCTCACTGGCCTTGTGTCACTCCCCTGTCACATAACAGGATAGAACAGTGCACTTGTCACAGGACTTCTAAGAGGAAGCCGTGTACAATGGGCCAGGGAAAGTTCAGAAGAATTTTGTACTCATTGTTGTGCATACTTGTACACGCATTTGGTCCCTGCCATCTAAATGGCTGTGCATACAGAGAAGCTGATTCTTGTGAGGCAGACACTGAGATCAGTAGTTAGGGTGCTCCCACAACAGCTTTATTCCCCTGAGATATGTATGGTTAAAAGGGATGTATTTTATATTTTTTATATTTTTGTTCATTTTTTACTGTACTCCTCATCTTTGTTTGCTGTGTAATATGCCTCCTAACAATTCCAGGATATGACAGGAACATATATTTTATTGGCATCCATTATGATTTTTATAACTGAATAAAAAAAGGGAAAATAATTTAATGTAACTAATTCTTTCATCACAGCCACTTCCTCCATTATTTCTCCCTCACCTTGCCTCACATATTAGACTGCAGCTAATGCCTGTCCAAAGAGGTGGGATGCTGCTGGGACATTCCAAGGTCTTGAACTTGGGTTTCGCTCTGCAGTTCTGGGCATCCATGTGTCATTCAAAGTACTTTCATGTCTAAGGCAAATCACAGAGATTCAAATATTAACCAAAGCCACTTGTTCTAACAGCTTATTTTCACTCTGTCCCCTTGACTTTCCCAAAGTCAGAGATGGTAATGGAGTACAACACTGAGGCACGCACTCTTTCCTACAGATGAGAAGAGAGATTTCTAAGGGGCCCTAAGGGACCTAGATGATAACCTCTTGCTGAAAGTCAGTGGGAAATGGATGGTTGCAATCTGTGTTGGTAAACTCTACCCTTGAGAGAGACAAGAGAGACAGACAAATCAGATGAAGTGAGGCTACCAGTAACTATTGGATATCAGGCTGGGAGCAAGCCAACACAGTTATCATGAATCTTTCAATATCCATGTCTGTTTATGGGCTTAGCAGAGTGAGAAAGCAGCTAGAGACTTTCCAGAACACTGCATAAATCCTTTGACACTGAACAACATATTGTTATTCCTTACTCTTTAAATTTTCTCCAGGAAAGCCTATTTTTACTTATATAAGAGATTTTTTTCTCTCTTGACATTACACCCCTGTTATGATTGGTGGCCATAATACAAAGAGGCACAGAAGTTTAGGAAAGGACTGCTGGGTTTGTAAAAAGCTATAGTGAATCCAGCCAGGAGAAAAAAAAATTAGCTCATCCTTAGCTGAGGGGAAAGTGTTTGTTACAGTACTCTTTGAAACATTTCACTGTCCTGTTTGTAGAAACCCAACCTGTCCTAACCCTTGCCTTGCCTTGCCTTGCCTTGCCTTCCCATCCCTTCCCCTAGATATTCACCCTGGTTCCCAATTTTTAGCTTCATACCATTAGTCCTAGCTGTGCCCTGCACCACACTGAATCAACAGTGTACTACTAACCACAGCTTTCTGTACATAATTTTTTAATCTCTCAGGGAACTTGGAATCATGTCTTTCCTGTGTTTGTTTTTATAACGGGAGCTTGTTCAACTGGCAACGCTGTAAAACCATTAAGAGAGTCTGTCCACTCCCGCTATAGATCACCAGTCCTTGTTTCATAGTCCTTGCTTCCTGCTACACTGCCCTCCCAAAATGTCAGGGCCAGCAAAGAAAAACGAGTGCTTTGCATAGCAAATAGTTTTTATGACTTACAGTTAATGGACCTTACTATTAATTGGCAGAATTACAACTCCTGTTTATTTGATGAAAGTAGCTGTCTTGAAAAGTTATTAGGCTTCCTTTTGTTCTTGCTTCCCTGCATATTTTTTTTCCTCAAGATTGATTACACAGTGACTCTTTGAACTTATATTGAATGTTTCCTTTGAGGATCTACTTGCACCTTGGTTTCATATTCTTTGCTAGTCTTTCAGTATTCCAGCAATCCAGGGATAGTAGAATGAAAACAACGAAGAAAAAGCAAAATAATTAATAGTCTCAGGAAAATATTCCTGAAAAAAAGGAGTCGTACAGTAATATCAGTAACATTGAAAATATGAATAGTATGAGAAATACATACACAGCCTTATCAAGGCTAAATAGTTTTGCGATAAAAGAAAATAAACCCCATTAACAGAGATGGAGTAATTCATTGAGCATCTTAGGTTGTGCAGTGTCTGTATCTGCTGGCTATCCTAAATCAATTACTTCAGTCAAGACATGGTTCCCCTTTCTCTGGGGTGTGGCTGTGGATGGAGGGAAAGCAATTTATTTCAAAAGCTGATTCAGCAAGAAACTCTGCAGGGGCCTATCAATGTACCATTAATAATCAGAGATGCTGTAATGATTATCGGTGGCATTGTAAATCATTTGCACAACACTATTTATTTTAACATTATTCAGCAATTTTGTATTTCCTGAAAGACAAAAAGGTTTTCATACCATGAAATATGCTCTTCAGCAGGAAGCAACAAGCTGTATAACAGGCTTTCAAAATATTGTTTCTTCTTATGCTGTATCTTTTCTTTTTTTTTTTTGTGAAATCAACTATTCAAGAAAAGGAGGTCCTTATAAATTTGATCTAAACCAGTGATATTATAAGCAGACATTAAGAAAATGTCATGTTCATTTCCACTAATTCATCTTGGTTTCAGCCTCCAATAACCCTCCCTTTTCATTACCCTCTGAATTCTGGTTCTTCCTTCAAGTGAAATTAATAGAAGATCAATCCTGGATATCTCTTGGTGTGTCAGTCTAAACCTCTATTTACTGCCTACAGAGGGCTTTTCTGAAGCATGATTGAACTTAAAAATAATATTGGTCCATACAAATGCTGATTCAATTATTCCTTGCATTTAATTTAACCACCTTTCTTTTTCTCTTAATGAAAACTCAATACAAATTCAACGCAAATTGTTTGGCAGATTTGCCTTATTTGCAAATTCAAAGGCAAGGTCAAAGCAGCAGTAATAAGGCTGTGCCTGAGCTCCTTTTTTACAAGATCTAGATGTTATTAGAAATGGCATTAAAAATGTCATGAATACAGAGGAGAAAAATGAAAGCTCAGAAGTAATCCAGGAGACCAAGAAGCAGATGGAATAAAATAAATGTTAATTAATACCTTGCCTCACACAGACTACTTACTTGTATTGATGGAGCAGAAAAAAAGTGCTGGTAGAGATAGGTCTGTTTGAAATTAATATTTTTCAAACCTCAAGATCCCATTTTCAGCAGGAAAAAAGGACCACTGAATGAGCACAAATGCAGCTGTATTTTAACAACAAGTCATTTTCCCTGTGTTTTATTTTACAGTTTCTGAAGAGCTACCACTTGCTGCATATGTGTTTCAGGAAAAATAGTCTTTTTTTGGATAGAAAACAAATTTTTCTGAAAACCTTGAGACAATTTTGCTCTTAGGATTTTTGTCCCACTAAGCCCTTATCCTCAGTAAAAAGCCTGCTGCTTCCTTCTTTTAGAGTTATGTTACTTAAAAGACTTTTCTGTTTGCTTTGCTAGTGATCATAAAGCTGTCACCATCAGCAGTTCAAAGCTGGCTTGCTGCTTTTTGCTGTGTAACCTGGTGATTACAGCAGTGGTTTTCAGCTGTTGCTTCTTACCACAACCAATACCAGTATCTCAAATACAAATTAATTTTTCTGAAAATTACAGCAATCCCTGCATATTGGGGTTTTTTTTTTGTTTCGTTTTATTTTTTGGTTTTTGCGGTTTTTTTGTGAAAAGGAGGGGTTTGTGAGCCTGCAACTTTGCTGTAAGGCAAAATGTGGGTAACCGAAGTGGTACAACTGGGTCTGAGTTTAGTAAACTTTCAGTTGCTAGTTGACTGGAGATGGTGTTTAAAAAACTCTACTTTCAGCTGTGATTATTTTTATTGACTAAATAGTATTTATTCAATGTTATTCCAGAGGCAATGGCTGCCCCTTCAGCTTTCCACAGCCTGAGACACCACTGCCTCACCGCTCCTTGGAGTCCAAGAGTCTGCAGCGGAGCAGCCTGAGCCTCCACGGGTGAGGGCAGGCTGCTGAGCTGGTCAGATTGGCTTCCCATCATCGCGGTGGGTACTGCCTGGTCCTCTTCTGTAGAGCATTATTCCGAGTCATGATCACGGTGGCGTTCCTGACCTCTTTGTCCCATATAAAGGCCAAGCAGAGACTCACTCTATCGATCTGGTCAGCCTGCTGAACTGGGCAGAGCAGCTGGTCGTCATCTTCATGAGCGTGCTGGTTTTGGATGCACTGTGTTAGTTATCATTAGTTATTGAAGCCCCCCCGGCCATTAAAATCCATCTAGCAGTTGTTCTACCCACCCTGTCCCTCCAAAATCCGATTCACATGATACACTCCCACCTACTTTTTTCCTAAAGGTTTTGCGGCGCGCAACAAAAGCCCCCGCTACAGGGATGACCACAAAGGACGGCAACTCAGGCAGAGCTGGAAGGGGCACATGGTTGGGGCCGGCTCGGCAGCTGCAGCCCCCGCAATGCACCTGCCCAGCGGGGCTGGGGCCCCGCCGGCGGGAGAGAGCCCGCCCGCATTAACATGGATCTCTTGGGGGCCCGGATGACCGGGAGCTGGATTCAGCAGGAATTGGGTCGCAAGGGCAAGAAAAGGGCAGGGGAGGGGTGGGTGCGCCTGTGGCAGTCAGGAATGAGGGCAGAAGCGCCGCGGAGGCCTCTTGCGGGCAGAAGAAGGGCCGGGGAGGTGGGTGGGTGACAGCACAGACCCCGCGAACGACGCGGGGGACACGCCAGATGGCCCCGAGGGCTGCGAGGGCCTGGGCACCGTTGTCCCGGAGCCGGGGCCGGTCGGGGAAGGGGCGGCTCGAGCACCGGGGGAAGAGGCGGCTGCTCCCGAGGGGCACGGGGGTCTCGGGGACTGTCTGGGAGCTCCACGGCAGCCCCCACACCCTGGGGGCTTGGGCGGCCTCAGGGGCCAGGCGGGACCCAGGCCGAGGCTGGCAGGGGTCGAGGAGGCGGGCACGGCCGAGCCGGCCGCGAGAGAGGCGAAAGGATGGAGAGAGGGATGGAGAAGGGCAGGAACTGCCGCCCGCCGCCCCCGGCCGCTCGCGAACCCCAGGTAGGGGCCGCTGATTGACAGCTCCCCCCGCCCCCCCGGCGCTCTCATTGGCCGTTGCCCACGCCGATCAGCACTCGGCGCCGCGGGGCCCTGCTCCCCATTGGTGGGCTCCGCCCCGCCCCTCGCGCAAGGGACAAAAGGGCGGTGAGGGGGCGGGGCCGCGGCGGCTTAGCCCGCGAAGGCGGCGGCGGCTGGAGCGCTGGAACGGCGGCGGCTGGAGCGGGATGGGACGGAACGCGGCGCCAGGTGGGTGCGGGGCCCCGCTCCAGCCCCCCAGAGCCACCGTGCAGGGAGGGCAGGAGGGCGGGCGGCGGCGCTCAGGGGGTTCTTTCCCCGCCTGGGAGGAGCGCGGAGGGGGAGCAGCCGCCTTTTAGCGGTCTCCAGCCCGCGGGGATAATCCCGGCTCTGCCCTGCAGGAGCCCCCTTTCTCCTCCCGGCCGCGGCGGGGGCGCCGGTGGGTCGCTCCGGAGCTGCTGGCAGTGCTCCGCTGGCCCGGGCTGAGCTGCCCGTCCTCGGGCCCTCTCTCCTCAGCTTTGTTCCGAGTCCTCCCGCCGGCCTCGGCCCCTCGCC